>VZTY01014720.1:0-17506 GCA_013400935.1 Turnix velox | reverse complement strand
CACTCAAAAATTTAGAGCCCTGTAATGCAATTAAACAAGAACAATATCCTCCACTTAAGAGAATACAGAATCATAGAATCATAGAATAGTTTGGGTTGGAAGGGACCTTAAAGATCATTGAGTTCCAACCCCCCTGCCATAGGCAGGGACACCTCCCACTACATCAGGCTGCTCAGTGCCCTGTCCAGCCTGGTCTTGAACACCTCCAGAGATGGGGCATCCACAATCTCTCTGGGCAAACTAGAAAGAGCATAAATAAAGCACAATGAGGGATAAAGAAAAAAAAAAAAAAAGTTGATTTTTACATATATAGGTATGTCCTTCTTTTGGTGTGGTCAGGTTTAATTCAGGCAGGGACACAGCTATCCCATTCCTACCTAAGCCATGCCCAGCCATTTACAGGGAGCTGGCACAGGAAGGAGTACAGGAAGAGGTGTATGGTATTGTAATGGCATTTGTACAGTCCTCTATTTGTGGTGGTGTTGTTCTCCTGTTGCCTTTCCTGTTCTGTTAAACTTTGCTTTTTGCCTATCTCTCAACCCACAAGTGCTGGATTTTTTTTTCCTCTTACAAGTCTTCCCATCCTCAAAGGGGCAACTGGAGCAAGAGACACATTTCTTTCTCCGTGTTGAGGTCAAACAACCAGATACAACCATAAAATTTTATATACATCTATAGAACTAAGACCAGTCTGTTCAAACTAGTTAGTATTTTGGGAAGGTCTGTTTTTCAGAACAGGTAGCGACAGGACAAGGGGCAACTGTTTTAAACTAAAGCAGAGCAGGTTCAGATTAGACATTAGAGGGTGCTGAGACACTGGAACAGGTCACCCAAATGAGGTGCTGAAGGACCCATCTCTAGAGGCATTCAAGCTCTGCCTTGATGAGGCTTTGAACAACCTGCTCTAATACAGGATGTCCCTGATTACTGCAGGAGAGCTGGGCTAGATGTCATTTGAAGGCTCCTTCCAATTCTATGAGAATTTCAAATAATTCAAATATTGGTGTGACTTTTTTCCACTTTATCATTGTATTTTGCATTATGTCAATAATTTTATGTACAGTATCCTTTTAGTTTCTACTTCTAATTAGAGTTAGTGATGTAACAGAAGAGATCTTCTAGTTTTCAAAGAAAAAAAAGTGAAGAGAAGGAAGAAGGAAGGCCAGATTGACACCTATATGGTTGAATAAATTAATTTAAATCAAAGCTCTTTCAGAGTAAGTCCAGTTGTCAGATCATTTTTTTACTAGCTCTACTTAAAAATCATATGAGACTACCAACTTTTACCTGTAATCCTAGGTACAGAGGTAAAGGTAGAAATCTATTTTCTCCTCTGAACATAGTTTTTCCTACATATTGTATTAGATCGACATATAGTGGTATTGGCAGCTCTATTAAATAATTTTTTTATTGTTTTACCTGATAAATAATAAACATTTCTAGAACATCCAATAGCAGAAGCTTTGTATAGCTTTAACTTGTGCTTTATTTTTTAATATGCTTAGCAATTTATGTGTTCCAGTTTGCACATAATTGTCATAAAGAACTGAATCATTCATACAAAAACAGATGGGTGAATTTTATCTTCAACATATAATGGAGTCTAAGGCATAAGATGAAAATGAATAAACAGATGTGAGGGAAATCTGCATGCTACATGTTTAATATTTTTTAAAATTCCATTTTGAAAGTTTGTTGTTTTCTTGCTTTCTCTTCAGAGTTTAAAGAAAGCCAGACGCTGTCCTCAATTACAGCTTAAACTCTGAGGGAAGCAAATTTTAACTTACTTGTTATTACTAATTAACAAACTACTAAAAAAAAAATCTCACCTCACTCATACATTTTTTACCTTTTTCTAGGAAATGTTTTTGTCCTAATAGACAACTGTAGGAATTTATATATAAAGAGATGTTACACTTTATTTCTCTAGTTCAGCATGATTGATCTAATTTCTTTTCAGCTTGGCACCAGCAGAAACACCATTTCCAGTTCTGAGAGGCAGTTGTCCTTACTAATATTATAAAGAGAAAAGATTATTATTCTTTGTGTGCAATATCTCACACAGTAGTTCATACTGTAGATGCATTTTGGTGATCAGTTTGTTTGATGGTTAGGTCTAAATTGTTCAGAAACATCTTATATGGTAGCATTTCCAGACAGGGTGTTGCAGAGGAGAAAAAAGTTTTGTTTTCTACATTTTGTGACACAGACCATGTTCTACCCTCAGTAAAGGTTTTTAGGTTTTTTAAGAATCTTGTATGTTGGGCTTTCTTGTTTCAAAGTTATTACATTTTAAATGTTCTGACAGTGCGTAAAGCCGTAACTTTTCTTCTGAAGTGCTTATGCTGAAATTTCATTCATAAAAACCTCTGCAACCTAAGTATGAACAATTTTTCCTGAAGTAGATCGTAACAACCAGGCCTCCAGTCTGCTGTACACCATTAGTGGAAATACCTTTTTCTCCAGAGAGAGGTGATACTGAGTCAAGTGACAAACTTGTCCAGACAAACTGGCTCAGAATGTTCAATAAGTCTGTCTTCAAAATCTGTACAAAGTGCAGAGTGGTTGTCGTTAAGAATCAAAAAGTTTTAAATGGCTTTACTCTTCTGTCTTGTTAGTAGGTGTATCTACATCACCATGGCACTTGAAATGAGATAGATATTTTCCAATTAACTGCTTTAATTATAAATGTAATGTTTCTTTATAGACATTTTGAAAAAAAATTAAGACTATAGAACCATCCATGCTACATATTTAATATTTTTTAAAATTCCATTTTGAAAGTTTGTTGTTTTCTTGCTTTCTCTTCAGAGTTTAAAGAAAGCCAGACGTTTAGTTAATTTCGTTTAGTATACAACATGTTTATGTATAATGCATATCTATTAAATTATGCTTGCACCATGTAGCAGTATTTATGCTATGCATCTGTGGTCAAGAAATCACACCCTTCTTATGAATGAAATTTCATTCTTATCAGTCAGGTTGAGTTTGAATTTTTCACAAAAGAAAAAGTGGTCTAGAGTATAGCTATGACTTACAATAGATGGAGATTTAAGATTATGAAGCAAACTCAAAAAGGAAAAAAAACCTGTCATAACAATATACTTTTTGGAAAAGAAAGGGAGAGAATGGCATTTCTCACAAACAGAATAAATATCTACTGGGAAATAGAATTTTTGAATACAATTCTTGTTGGAAAGCATCCTTTGTATGCTGCAGTTATACATTATCTGGATAAATTCTGCTTAAACAGAAAGAATTTGTTCCTTTCACACACATGGGATAATTTGAAAATAACTCTTCTTTACATAATGAAACAACTTCAAATGAGAAATATTTTATTATAACTTATCTCTTTTGTCACCCATTAGGTGGAATGCACATTACCTTAATATATTTGAAACTGAGAAGCATAATTATTTCATGAGATCAATCTCCATTACTTATCTCATCCTCTAATTATAATATATTGGTTTTACAAGTGATTATGGAGAAGCTGGTTAATCTGAACAGAAAATCAATAATTCAAACCAATAGAATTTTATGACCTGCTTCTCTATTAATGTAGACACAAAGTTAATAATGGTTTGCTTAATTTGATATCTTGCCTGATGGATAATGTATTCTCCTAAAGTATACATGCTACCTAAAATAACATTGGGGCACATGAACAATCGCAGGAGAGGAAGACTGAATGAACGTGAAAAAAAAGTAATTAATTAAAAAAGCATAACATACCATTTGTTAAAAGACCTAGAGCAAAGTCCTTTCACTGTTTGTTTAGAACCACCAAGTGTTTTTGGTTTGAAGTTCGCTGGCAGTTTTCTTTCCTCTCCAATAAACTTGCTCTTCCCAGTGAGTCTGTGAAGAGTCACTTTGAAGAGTGAATATATTACCAAAAATGAAATTTGAACCTCAAGGCTAGCAGAAGATATTTGCAAATACAAGATCTCATAAGCAGTTAAAAAAAGCTTTAAGTTGCTGAGTTGTCTTTTTCCCCCTAGTTTTATTTGAAATAGATTAAGAAAGAAAAGGTGGAGATTTTGCTTCTATTTCTACAAAAGTCAACTTTTATATAATCTGATCTTACAGAACTAAGCTAGGATGCCATATATTGCAATTTCACCTGTGGGGTTTCAGTATTTTCTGTTTCAGGTTTCATTTGAAACAATGCAAGGTGGCTTCTGACCCTTGCTGATTACCAATAAAATACAGTCAGCCTTTGTGGTGCAACATAAGCGATTAGGAAAGACCTTAACAAAACAGAAATAAAGTAGACTTGAAAAATTAGCTTTCTATTGACATCTGACTGTATACTATTCACAGCATGCTACCCATACTAAGCTGTTTTTTAGACTTACAGTAGACAATCAAGTAGTACTAATGTGTCAATGTCATAGAGTTTCTTTCTGTATTTGTGTATAGGTTACCTTTTCAGGTATAAATCGGATTGCACATAAGTAAATAAGTGATGTCCCATTTAATCTCCTTTTTGAGGCCTCTTATCCTCTGTTGAATTGAATGCTGAATTAATCCTTTCCAAAGTAAACCCTTTCCAGTACTTTCCAAAGTAAATTTACTGGGAGAAAGGACCATACACTCACTAAGCAAGTAACTTCGCAAAAGAAAGTATTTTAATTGTCTTTTGTGTAAGGTAAATTTCAGGTTATCTGATAACATCACTCGATGACATGATTTACACTATTTCCAAATGAGTAAGCGCATTTATTTTTTGTTGTTTGATTTTTGGTTTTTTTCTTTTTCTTTAAAGGGGCTGCTTTAACTGTACAAATGCATTTCTGCAATCTTTCTAAGTGCTGTCACGGAATGATCTCCAAAGAATCCTGTATTCCAGCTCAGATTCATTTTTGCATAATTGCTCTGAGCTAGTTTTAGGGCAAAGATTTGAGTTCCAGGAAATGCAAGACCTTTGGGAGAGGTTGGTAGGTGTGTTAGATACCACAAAATACCTTTCATGAGTTAAAGTAGAGTGTTCTCTTCTGCAAAAAACAGATACAGTGATATTTGCCCAGTAGAAAAAAAAACCTCCTTTTTTTTTAGACAGATATTTAGAACTATATATTAGAAGAGTTACAGTATTTTTGTGTGTGTGTACAATTTCATTTTGATGGTTAAAAGGTTTGGTTGAAGTGAAATGAATAATAGGATTCTTCTCTTTCTTTCTTTTTTAAAAGTTCAAGTTGTGCATGTATATTTACATTGATGCTTGTCCATATGTATTCTTTCCACTTTTGAACTTAGACATAGGGACAGCTCTCCAAAGCAAACTGAGTTTTATGGTACCTCTAATGTTGATTTATTTGAAATCTGGTTTAGAATAAAAACCCTAAATTATTAAGAAAATGTTGGAAAATCAATTATGAATAACAGTATTTCAGTAAGATATTTTAAAAAATCTGAAAAGATATTGTGTATTTTTTTACTTGAGTTGAATTAGGTTTCAGTTGGAAAGCAAGTGGCATCCAGAGGAATACTGGATTTGGGGTTAAGTTTTTCACTGTAAATTTCTTTTTGTTAAATGGAACTAATTATTTTTACCTCTACATTTTATTTACAGCAAACAGAGGTATGCCAATTTGGTGAGACAGCAAGAAGGGGACCTTGAATCATTTCCAGTTCACTGGGGAAAAAGAAGTCCTTAAAGTGGAAGCATTTTGTTTTCATGTTCTGCTCAAAATATTATTTAATCTGAATCTTAATATTTTATAGAAATCTTCTCTTTGTCCTTCCTCTCAGTAAAACTTTAAAATAGATGTTGTCATCTGAAAATTTACACCTCACTGCATTCTTGGTGAATTCAATATTTACCATAATATGCCAAGCTTCTTCCATGTGTCTATGGAAACCATCTACAATTATAATATCAGAATCCTTTATGGTAGCGTGTTGACATAAAGACTAAGTCTTATACATAAAATGAATCTGTAGTGCTCTTGACATCAGCAAAAAGTAGCTTTAAATTGGAATAAAACTTGTCACTTGCTTGTTAAAAGACAATTTCCATCTAAAACTTGCTGAAGGAGGAGGGGCAATTCTATCCTGTTCCTAATTTTGATCAAGTAATAAGGTGCCTTGTTAACTTGCAGTACACTTCCTGTTCTGCTCTTCTGTTGTGTTCTGCATTCAGTTCTGTGTCATTCCTAGCTAAAATTCTCAAACCACTTAGAATAATAAAAATATATTTGCAAGCCCTTCTCCTCATCTTCTATGAATTCTCCATAGTCTTCATAATCTTGGAATCACATCACACAGTATCAATTTGTTTGCTTTCTGTAAGTTTGTATTATATTCTCTTCAGAAGTCACAACAATAGTGTGGCAGTTGGGGGACAAAACATGTTATTTCTTGTTTGGAGAGCTAGTAATCATAGACAAAGTATTCCAGAGAAGTTGGAGCTGGGAAAATCTGAAGATTATGTTTATTTCAAGATAAAAACATGTAAATTTTTATTGTCTACATAACTGTCCACAAATTAAGCTCCCTTTGTAGTCAGTGGAATTCAGATAACTATGAAGTTGACTTGCTGGTCAGCTTGTCAGACCTATTAATCAGTAGTGGAGTTTAAGTCACCATCATCCAACTTGATTCAACAACTCCAAAATCAGTCAGGAAGAAAGACTGAAGTACGATTTTAATGCTTGTCAAACAGGTATAAAGAATATAAAGAGGAAAGTGTCGGCTTCATGAGGAGCTGGGCAACTCCCAAGAAACAAGGAGCCTGTTTAAGCAATTCTTACTAAAGTCCTGCAAAGAGGATTGCACAGTCAGACATCATGCAGCAAGGGAAGAAGTCCCAAAGGGGAAGTCATGATAATCCACTATCTTCAGGTGAAGAGTGGGTGAAAGAATAGAAATAATCAAATAAATAAATGGAAAATTACTCCCTTTTAAAAAGGGACAAACATGCTTATATTGAATTAGTATTATGCATCCAAGATCTATTAGAATTAGGCCAAAGTAATAAACTTACCACTTCATAAACCAGTATCTACGTTCCAAGCGTAAACAAGGGCAGTGTAGTAATGTGTCCTTATTTCGAACCAGATAGCTAGAGGGGTGATGCTGACTGCTATGTTCAGAGAGCTCAGAGAGAGTAAAAAATAACTAGGTGACTTTAGTTACTCTGTGGACAAAGGCCAAATCACAACATAAACCACAGATTATATTTTTAGGTTGTATCAGTAGTTGTTTAAAAGAATAACTGTCTTGCAAGCCACAGGAAAAACAACCTTTTATTTGTCTCAGAAAAGTGCAGGATCTGGTTCATAATCTCACTGTGGAAGCACTATCTGTAAGAGCAGCCAAAGGGGACAGCTTGCAGGCAGTGCAGAAACTGTTGAAGATGACCATAGTGGTAACATAGTGACAGTTCACACCACCTATTATAAACTGCTTGAGAAACTGTAGAACAATGTCTATGGCTCAACATCAAAGTAAAAGGTTATCAGTAAGAAACATCTGAACAAAGAAAGGGGGTGTGAAATTTGATAAATAAAAATCTAAACACAGTAGGACAAAAAATTTATGACAGGCTAAGTCTGAGAATCAAAACTTGTATTAATTTCCTGAGAAATGAAGGCAAAGGTGTATGGACCGAAAGCATAAATGAAATTATTGGAAATAAAGAAAGGTAAATCAGAAAAGGTAAATCAACTCTTTACAGGAGTATTCTCCATAAAAAAGATGGAGAACCTTTTCATGAAGGGCACTCACTTGAAGATCTGAAACTAAAGTAACAGACTTAGAAGAGTTACAACAATAGAATTACAACTTCTCAGCTGCTAAGACTGGGTGACATTCACCAGGGAAACATTAATAGAGTGTCTGAGAATTCTAGGATCAAGCATGTGAATTGCTCTCAGTAATATATGATTTTGGGCTATAATGTTAGCAGTTGCCCTTGTGTTCTCTAAATTTGGTAGAGGAATGTACAATCGGGGAATACAGATGACACTAAACTTCAGAAAGAGGTTCCAGGAACATCACATGACTTGTATCTTCTATATATTGATGCAGTCTTCCCCATATCCACTGCCAACTTCTATCCACCACCTTCTCTCTACAAGGGTTTTTTCACACATACTGCCTGTTGTATGGGGAAACACGCAACAAAAATAAATAAAGAATTAACTGAAAAAATTCCACTTATTTTACTTGACTTAAACCTAATGGAGTGAAGTATCTGACCCACCACTACAAAAGGTTTCCAACTACTGACATAAATTCTTTTTTGAAATTCTAATGAAGCCACCTATCACATTTTTTTAAAAATTGTTTGGTTTTATTATCAATTTGAGAAAAATACTGAGTAATGTTGAGAAGTACACTTCCATGAAAACAGATTCCAGTGTAGATGTATATGTTTCATCAAAGTAGGAAAGATAGACATGCAGGAAAAAAGTTTATGAGAAGTGCGTTCTCTTTCCAAAGGATGATAAGGACTTTGATGTACAAATAATGTAGTACTTTCATCTCTTTCCTTTTTATTTTTTTAATTAGACATTCACTTTTTTGAGAGTTATCTATTGCTGCATGCCAATCTTTTAAAGAATCTAGCCTGATTAAGTACAGCATGTTAAGTCCTACTTGTAAGTGGCATTAATGAGATTGCCTTCCTTTAAGTGTAGTCGTGTTCAGTGAGAGGTAGAAAATAAGAAATGAATGCCACCTAACTAGAATATATCATCTGTTTACTTTGATGTTCACTTTTCTGCATGTTACAGAACAAGAGTATAAATATAATTTTAATGTAAATTTTGGATACAGCTACTGGGTACATGTATAGTGTGTGTGTAGTTTATATACCACAGAAAGTGCCCAGAGGATGTAATTGGTTGAAAGATGTTGGCATGCAAATCTGTGCTATGCCAGTACTTCTTGGAATACCACACAAACATCAGTCCTTACTGCAGAGCAAATGTCTTTGCTATTGTATTTCCATTTCCAACTGGTGGTGTACATGTGTATAAAACTATATAAACATAAATTTTTTATGGGAGCTCTTTATTCACTTATAGCTAATGGCTGCAGCAGTTTTGTATTCATATGGTAAGACTCCTGTTTGTTCTAAGGCTTGCAATGCTCTGGTAAATGGCAAATAATAGCACCACCTCAAGGTGTTTTTAAAATATGTATAGTTATTGACAATATATGATCTACAGACTTACCCTTCAGGTATGAATCTCTCCACTAAAGAAACTGAAAACTCTTAAAGAAATGCTTTTTTATTTCCCACCCACCCAATATCATCTTTGTAAAATTTATTTTGGTGGTATCTAACTTTTCTCAACATCCAAAATCTTTATTTCCTATTAAGTAAATTACCTGAAAGCAATTTAACGGTACTGCCTCATGGTCTTTATCCTATTGCACTGAGACATCAGCTAAATTGAGTTCTTGAATCTGATTCTTTGTCTTGCCTGGCTTTACTATACTTTTTGCCTGATGACATCAAGCTTTTGTCTTATTTTCTGAGAAGTGGATATGTTTCATAGGATGTCTGCCTCAAAGCAATAGGAATCAGTATAACTATGAGTTAAAAAGAAAGTATGAGAATAAATACTTTGTTAATCTGCATTCAAATATTATATATTCTGAAAATGTACTTATGAAACTGACTCATCAATTTTTTTCCAGGATCTTCAGAATTACTTACTCAAATAATTGCCCCAGGATATTTTCCGACACTGAAACAGCTAGAAATTTCTGAAGTTTAGTGTTGTTTCAACTCAATCAAATTCCTTCTTTTTCTTCAGAGGTGGTTGGCTTTTAGCTATTCCTAAAATTTTAAGTGATGGTCAAGGAAGTAACTTTTAGAACAATTTTTCTGTTTGTAATGTGGTGTGTGCTCAATCTTCATGCACAATAAATAATAAAATTAATAAAACTTCAACAGTGCTTGAAACAGTAAGTGGCTTGAAAAATTTGTGAGCTATTAACGTTTGGTTCAACAATTTTTCACTTGTGCTTTCTGAGGAAATATGGAAGTTGTGATGATTAAAGTATATTTTATGCCTTTCTTGTTGCCTTTGTATTTACAATCAGCATAGATATTTAATATCAACAATTAGTTTTAAAATTACCATCTATTTGATGGTTACACCTCATCAGCTATGAAATACAGACGATAAAGACAATTACTTTGCAAACAGAGTCTATATCATTATTGAATGTACAATTTGTTCTCTGTTTCAGATGGATTTTTTAAAACATAAAGACTTCATTAACTAAAAAAAATTTAGCTGTGATTTTCCTGAAAATAAACTCAAGAGGATCTGAATCTTTTCTGAAGGAACAGCTAAAATTCAGATTACAATCTCATGTACTCTATTCACTGCTGTATATGTTGAACAAGTCGAGATACTGCAAACTGTAATTTCATTGCCACTTTTCCCTAGAATTTTGTGTCATATGACACATTTTTAAGCTTTCTGTTATACTCTGAAATAGCAGTCAGCAACAGTATGCTTATCTTGTTCTTTGTTTTTAGCATTTCCATTCATCTGTTTACTTTCTATCTCCAGAGCAGTCCTTTGAAAGGTGCCAGAACCTGGCAGTTATATGTCAATTCAGAAACAAGAATTGGAATAATTAAGGGGCTTATTTCTGCCTTTGAAAGATAAACCTGTTGAGGTTAAGAACCAGACCAGAGAGTAGTCAAAGCAGTCACATTCTTCTTCTCCCTTTTTTCTAAAATGAATTTTCCCTTAAAAAAATACTGATGGGTGTTAAAGTTTGCTTCGGATAACTGTAACCCTTACACTACAGAAAAATCAACTAGGTGTTATCTTGTAATGCTCTCATGTACATTCAAAGGACAGAGAGAGAAGAAAAAGTAAACAAATTGTCTTTTATAAAACTTTAATTTAAAGTCAATATTTAATTTTTGTGTGGAAAGTCTCCAGATAAACATACATCTCTCCACATTTTTATTTTTCAGAATTTACAGTGGCTCTACAGTTTCAGAGAGGAAAATTGAATTTTCCAAACACAGTGTCTTCTATTTAACTGATCTTAACCAGGCTTATGTGAAGAGTTGCAGCTGATGGTCTTCAAGGTTTCTTCCAACAGTAGTGGTTCTATGATCCTAAATATGAGCTACGGGACTTCTTTTTGTGAATCTATCTTTGTTGTCCTGTAAGGATTTCTCATGTAATTGAGATTCGTGTATCTAATAAACAAAAATTTTTCATACAGAGAGACTTGTCACTCTACTACTCATGAAACTTTGGATATATTACTTGAATTGTTGAGGAGAGGAGATATCAACAGGATTGTAGCAGGTAAGCTAAAGGTTGGCATGGCATCTTCTGAGGGTGGAAACCCTAGTGGGAATGTTTACACTGCTTCTGGGAGAATAGAGGCTCACAAGCATATCTGAAGTGCCTGTACACAAGCACATATGGTGTGAAAAACAGGATGAAGCTTAAGCAATGGTTATCTCCCAGGGTGATGATATCATTTGGAGTAGTGACTCTTGGTGGAAAGTCTAGACTGCTGAGATGGAAGATTACAGGCAGTTCAGGAGGTATGGGCCTCACCTCTCTGCTGTTCTGGCTTAAGAGATACTAAAACCAGTTTATCTGATAGTTACACTGCAAGCTTTCTATCTTTTCCCAGCCATTAACTTTCTCTACACTGAGACCCTGGAAGAAGAAAAAGAAACAGTCTCTTTTGACTCAGTGTGTGATTGGAATTCGTTCATACCACAGAGAGGATATCCCCCATCAGGAAACTGCTAGCAGGTTGTGCTGCCTTCATGCCAACTCAAATTCAAATTAATTGTATAGCTCAGAAGCAGCTTTAAAAGAAACTGGGAAGAACAACCTAATGTTATAATAAAAATGTGTCAGATGGAAAATTCACCCCCTTTGAAAACAAAAGCTGACTAATTACAATTACATTCAGTGATTATGAATGGTTTCTGTAGTATAGAGTGCTTGGCTGCTGGTTTAGTATGAATATTACAACTAGTCAAAATAATCATACATGGTTTTAAAAACACTTTTCAGATAATTTCTGCTGTCAGCTAATTCCTTGAACACACTATTTTGGCACAAAGATTATTAGCTATAAAAGGCAAAAAATAAGATTGATAGGATTAAACGATTAAATGAGGCAGTTAGAATGCTCTTATCTAAGCATGTGTATAGAACAATCATCAATGGTACTGGCATTATGCAAAGTATTAAAACTCCTACCTTACTATTTAACCTAAAGAAGTAATGAGTACAGTATGAATGGAAAAGATAGAAGTTTTCCCTAGTTTATTAATGTTGCCTTCAAAAAGTTATGTAGAACATTGAATTTTCATCTGTATTGACTTTACTCCTCACCTAAATTTAATTCAAGAACCTGTACGTATTTTAGTATATGTGAGAGCTTCAGGGAGGAGACTACAGATTTTTTTAAATGAGAGATTGCCACTGTGACAGTGACCTAATGGCTACCATACACTTTATGAAAATCTAAAAATAAATACCAAATACTCTAGATTTCCTTTTAAAAAAAAACTTATTGGACATCAGCATCCACAGTTAATTGTTTATGCATTTAATGAATTATTTTATTAATAAATAAATAAATATTGCTTTGTTATGTTTCAATATAAAATATCTACTACATTTATTTCCATCACAGGGAAAATATTCAGAGACAAAATCTATCCATATTTGCATCCAGAACATTTCTAACAAAAGTTTTTCAGTTTATTTTGCTGGAGAAGTAATAAAGGTTTTGTCCTCTATAGTAGATTATAGTAGATTCAATACTGTGTATGGAACTAAAGGAGAATAGCCTGATTGTGGAGGGAAGTCAGAACCAAGACCTGTTATAACTGAATCAACATTTTAAGGTATTAAGTTTAAAGCACTGGCTACTGCACTTAGAAGCGTATTTAATGATGCTTGAAGTGGAGGATAATGCTAATTAAAGCAGCAGTCTAGAAGGAAAAGAGAGCTCCACCTGATATAATCAGTGCCATATTGAATCATTTTTGTGCAAGTTTCCCTGGGCAATGCTTAGCTCCCATCCACCTGCATAAAAATGTGGTACTGTTCTGTTGATTAGCTGGGAGATTTACCTGTTGCAAGTAATGACAGACACATGTAGGAGAAATACAAGAGCTTATTGAAATACTATTTCCTAGGGTACATTAGAGCATTTTATTTGCACTGCTTTCTAAGATCTCTGAAAGACCTGCTGCAGTCTTGCTTCTATCTTAAAAATAAAAATGTTTGGTTTGGTGGTCCCTAAAATAGAATAAATCAGTATGTCTAAGAGAAGGAAAATATAAGTATCAGTAATCAAAACAAAATGTGTAATTTTAAGTACTTATCAAGCTATTAACACATTCAGTTTATGGATTTAAATTCTCATGTCCATTGTCATCTATTCTATGTAGGGAAAATTCATGACAAAGAAACATCTTTATTTTATTTTATATTTACAAGATGTGGACATGACATTGGGATTATTAAACAAAACCTCTAGGAAGTAAGAGACATAAAGACAGAGATTCAGTATTTCATCCTGGAACACCATGACTTCATCGTTCCTCTTTACAAGAAGCTTGAAAGACTGTGGACTCAACAAAGCAAGAAAGCATGGGGTTCTATGACAGACCATGACTGAGTGAACCCTAAGATGAAAAGGAGATTATTATATCTTACTGTTGCACCAAAAAAACAGTAGAAGTAAAAGGACACTTTCCTTGTCTATTCATAGTATTCACTAATGTAGTAATATGTTCTGAAATTTGCAGATGAATTTGGATCAAACCTTTAGAGACTGCTAGGTAAGCCATAAACCATGATTGCAATTCAGTGGTTAGGAACCAATTAAGTGTATTGCACTTGAGGCAAAGAATGAAAGAATAAGTTACTATCAAATTTAATGCATAAAACAACTTCACAGTTCAGCCCATTTGCTTTCCAATTTTGAAGTAAAACTTACCAAATACAATTAAAAACATTGTGAATGCAATCAGGTGTAAATACACTTGAATGCAATTACCAAAAGAAATTACCGTATATCAGCAAAAGTAAGAGCAGTCACTTAATCTGAGACATGCAATCAACCTTTAGGGCTACTTAATGCTAATAGAATTTTTAGTCAAATGCCTTTCTCACAGTAAAAACTTCAATGCTCATGGTCTGATCCTGATATACTCCAGGCTCATTAATGCTTGGGCACTAGTTTCAGTAATATACAGACTTTTCTCTTTGGTCTTTATGAGCCATTGTTAGATACGCCCTGTAAAGTCCTGGATGTACAGACACTGCCTGCTATACTCTAGCCTGATACTTCTGATAGCAGGGGTGTTTGTGGATGCATGAACAGGCAGTCTTCAGATCTCCTGTGGATTCATGCTCTGATTTAACAGTTCTTAACACTGAAGTTCTGCTAAGACAGTTTATTGGTATTATAGTTTGACTTTTGTCCTATCTTTAGCCAATTAGCAATACAAATTCATTTAATAACCTTATAGTTTTGATTATATTTTGGCTTTCTCATCTTCCTTTCTTATTCAGAAATGCAGTTTGAATAAGAACCATAGCTGGTAATTTAGTTTATTGATATTTTTCTTCCTCTGTCTTCTCATTTTCCTCAATGTCGACTTCAGACTCTGAGCTCCCACTGCTTATTCTAGGCCAGGCTTGACAAGGCTCTGAGCGACTTGATCTAGAGCAGGATGTCCCTGCTTACTGCAGGGGGGTTAGACTACATGGCCTTGGAAGGTTCCTTCCAAACCTATGATTCTATGAATCCAAGATTATTACTGTCTATGATCTAAGAATGTATTGTACTACTTAGTGTCTTTTAGTTAAAAGAAATGAAACTAGAATCAAACTCAGGGTCACCAATTGTAATATGGAAACTTCTTTTTAAAAGGCACACAAGTGATCATTGGCATCAAAAATTCCCATGTAGAGGAAAATTTACAATATAGAAACAGGTTTCTGCTGGAAGATTGTTCAAGATAACTGTAATGAAGTAAAATTTTGTTGGTTTTTTTCATTTTTTTTTTCCCAGGATTAAGGGGGCAGCAGGGGGAGCAACTAAGTGTTTATAAATGCAGAGTTTAAGATGAATGCTATATTATTTCTCTTTCTCACTTTAGCAGTGGGCTCAAATGGCAACATTCATATCTTGAATATCAGTTATGAAGTGTTATAATGCTCAGTTGGCCTTCAGGTTGCAGGTCCTAGCTCTGCACGTCATAAAATTAACTTTACTGGCAAAATCCAGAAGTAAACCTAGATTTAATTCTACTGTTACAAAATGATGAGTTTGTACTCATCAATGAAACAAATTTTACAAAAATTTGCTTTAATTTGCACCAGTTGCACAAATATTGCACAAATAGCATGTGTTCATAAACAGTAAAAATTCTAACTTAATTAAAGCTTGAAAACTAGGTCTGCACTACTGGTCCCAAATACAGGAATATAGTGATTTTTGAGGTTTTCCTCCTTAAATTTCAAGTTTCCCTTCATACAAATAGAAAGTGAAATTACATTTTTCTACTTCATTACTAATAAAAAATCATTATTTTTATGTAAGAAACTGAGTCCAGGATTTGTGGTTCTGCTAAGCCAGGAAAAAGCATTGACTATTTTGAGGATAAAATCAAGAGAGCAAGAAATTTTCAAATTCTATATATTGTGAACATGTAATTTAGACATGAATAGGTACTAAAGTTCTGCTAATGACTTTTCAGATCTGAGACATGCTGGAGATATTTTAAAGAATAAGAGACATTACAAAGGGAAGGCTGCACATAGATCTGATTCTCTGAATTTTTTCAGTATTAAGCATCAAAAAAACCCTTTAATATTCCTCTGCAGAAAATTTCTTCTGTATAGGAGAGAATGAGTAAGTGTACAAGGTTGTTTCTTGCACAAACTGATTGTAGAAATTTAGGATTTAAAGCAGTTCATTTCTTCAGATAGGAATATAAGACTATCTTGTAAAACAGGAATTGCGGATTGTGTTTAATATGTCTGTATAATTATTTATATTTTGGCTACTCTATTGCAGCATTTCTTTATTTGGCAAATGCTAATTCTGTACTGGGCACAATTTATTTTTATAAATCCATTTTTTAATATATTTCTTCAAACATAAAGGATGGTGGATGTTTATGCTGTCAGAATATTGTTTAATCCTACGCTCAGTAAACAAAACTGCCAAAAGAAGCCTAAACACAAGAAAAAAATGTTCAAATATCACTTAAGCAGATAAACAGAGAGAGATGTGTGAGATTTTGTCCATTCTTTTCCCATATTCTAGTCTATGCTCCCCACTGTTGCATAGACTTTGTTTAGGTATCTTGTGTCACATCTTTTGTTTTTCCCCTTAAATCTCAAAGGTTTTCCTGTACGTTTTTGAGCTCTCACAGCAAATCAAATAGCAAATGATCATTCCTGTGTACCAAGGATTGACTGACAATTTGAAACATTTTCTAATTTTTAGCAGTTTATGGCAATAAAATCTAAATTTCAGTCTATATAATTGTCTCACTTTATCATGTTATGATTGTACTTGGGAGGTAACTAGAAGTTCTGTGCACAGCCTCTTGATGACTGAAAATGGAAAGTGTGAAAATGAAATGCAATCAGGCAGGAAAGATTAATTACAAGTACTTGCTCACTCAAATAGGTCTCAAAAATCGTGAGACTTCTATGACTTCTGCAACATGAATACCAAGTAATACTGTCTGCAGCATTGCAATTTTATATCATTTACATTTTGTGACAGAAACACCACAGAGGAGAGTTCTGTTCAGCAGCTTGATTTCTATGAACCTGATCTGAATTCCTCTGCATTACTTTTTGGATTTTTCTTTTTTTTTAATATGACAAGAAAAAATAACATCAATTAATGGAAAATACTTAATAATCTACAGAGAGTTAGAATGTGGAAGACTTACTCAGAATGCATAACTTATTTATATATACATACACACATGCACATGAGTGCACACTGGTAAACTTATTAAATATAATTAGTGGTGTACATATATTTACCAAATAGTAATGAGGTCTTATAATTCTACATCGAGTAAAAGGGATTCTATGATGTCTACTAAGCAACCTACATGATTCTTGAACAAAAAATGGCTTTAATATTTAATATAGAACCACTATTATTTATCTTTACCAGACTGATACACTCATTTGTTACAACCAGCAAATCTTTCAGCTGTTTCAGTTTCATATATAAAATCATCTCTGACTTCAGATTTTTCTATACTTAGTAGCTTCTATGTAATTGAGCATAATGCAAGGCTGTTCTTGACCCTTGAAAATGCAATCAATAGATTACTTCCCGTGGCTCCCAATAGATAGAGGTGTGGAGAGGAATCCTGGCAGTCATGTGCAGCTGAGCAGCTCAAAGCACAGAGCTCGCCGTGAACGTCTCCAAGGATGGAGAGCAACAACCTCTCCTGCTCTCCTGCACCAACACTCTTCAGGCTCTCATA
>VZTY01014719.1:6968-25045 GCA_013400935.1 Turnix velox | reverse complement strand
CTCATTTACAGGTTTAGAAAACAGAAGGAGAAAATAATTAATCTATGTTGAGTTTTTCAACAGGAAAATGAAAAATAATTATTTAATGAGTGTAATAGTGAAACATTAAAATAGATTTTCATTCTTTATTTTCTGAGAACTTCTTTGACAACTTCTTTGCTCTGAATTTGGTCAGGCAGGCTGCTTGGGCAACATATGAGTCTGCATTTTGTTATACCTGCTTAAATTTATTGAAATATGGCCACCCAGCACCTCTCTAGAAGAATTTCTACACATCCTCTGAAAAAAACTTCTTAGTGGCTGGCAGTGAACACTTGCAAACTTTGCAGCCTGCTCAGTGCAATTGGTACCAACAGCTGCTGAGGCATCAAATGCTGCAACAGGCAGGAGAAAAGCCCTTCTGCTGGTCCCAAACCAGTGAAAAGTAGAAAGAGGAAACATCCTGACTTAAATTGGAAGTAAAAGGAACAATAGCAGGCTCAGGAGCAGAAATAGGGGAGGTAAAGCTTCAAGTTCAATTATGAACATGAATACAGTTGTTCAGTATTTTTTTTAATTCTCCTTTTTCAATATTTTGCTACCAATCCTTCCTCACTGCATATCTTCCCAAAGCTGCTGTGATTGCAGAGTTATTATTTCCTCATTAGCTTTTAAAATAATCCTTCTCCTTAAGGTATTTAACAATTCACAGCATTATTTACCTCCTTTCAGGATCACCTCTTTGAAATGAGGTACCTCATTTGTCTTTCAAAGAAAACGTGAGAAAAAGAGGAGATTTAGGTCTCCATTGGCAGAAACAGCTTTTAAGTCAACACTTCTCAGGCTGGTAAGTATTTTCAAGAGGAATGGAAGGACAAGAAATGGATTCTTTCAGGTGGCTTCAGGAAGCCTCTAGAAAGGAGGCCTCCAGGCTCAGCAAGCTCAGGTTGAAGGCAATAAGAGGAAGGGGGGGGGGGCTCTGATAGTTGAGCAGCTGCCTCCACTCTGGGGGAGTNGAGGAGATTTAGGTCTCCATTGGCAGAAACAGCTTTTAAGTCAACACTTCTCAGGCTGGTAAGTATTTTCAAGAGGAATGGAAGGACAAGAAATGGATTCTTTCAGGTGGCTTCAGGAAGCCTCTAGAAAGGAGGCCTCCAGGCTCAGCAAGCTCAGGTTGAAGGCAATAAGAGGAAGGGGGGGTGCTCTGATGGCTGAGCAGCTGCCCCCACACTCTGGGGGAATAAAGGACCAGGGTCTGCTGCCCCAAAAGATCCAGATTTTCCTCTAGAGATGTAGACATGAGGAGATGGAGAAGCAAAACAGTAACAAGCCTTCTTGCCATTTCTGTGCTGCAGCAGAGAGTTCCCTGAATAAGGAGGGACTGGAGCTGCATTCACTGGTGTTTAGATAGATTGAAGGCAATAGGATGGGTCAGATTTTGGTGTTCTCTCTGCTTCCTTTTGGGGAGAGTTGAAGGGGACAGAGCAGAGCTGCAGGTAGTGACCCAGCACATCTCCTCATCAAGGTGTGTGATGGAGGAAAAGCAGCACACAGGGCTCTTGCTCTGGCTGCTGGCTCAGTCCAGTGCTGGGCTCTGCTCAGAAGATCTGATGCTCATGTATTTACAGAGTACACTTCAATTACAGTAATTCAAGGATAACATAAGGACTGAAACATCCCCTAAAATTAAGTTTCACAACAGGTAGGGGAAGGCCAGTTTTCCTGTAGGACCATCTTTCTCTTAAATTCCCAGAAACATCCAATTTCAGCCACTGCTGCCAAGAGGTGACTGTATCACTTCATCATGACACGGCCATTTATAACACTTGCATTTCCCAGACACTAATGCTCATAATTCATGTTCTCAAAATCTTCTTCCAAGTATTCAGCTCCAATATTTTCCTTGTAACAATTCAGCTTTAAAAAAAATAAAATCCACTGAAAGTAAATCTCTACCTTGCCTTAGAAGCTATATGTTAGGTTGACCCACTGCCTGCACTTCATGAGCACTGCAAAGTNCTACCTTGCCTTAGAAGCTATATGGTAGGTTGACCCACTGCCTGCAAAGTCTCTGTGATTAAAGAAAAAAAAAAGTTTTTTTCTCCCTGAACATCTCTGCAGTTTAAAAATCAAGAGAACAGAGCCAGGTACTTATCCACTTGCCTAATATCAAGCATCTGAGTCATCCCATTGGCATGCCTGTTTGTTGTTGAAGAGGGGCCTATAGACCCAGGGAAGCATCATTTATTTAAAGCCTCCTCTCACTGGAGGAGCCCGAGGATGATGGGGATGTGATTATTCATCTTTTTGCCTTGATGTGCTCAAGAACAGATGATCCTTTCCCCATCCAGTGAAGATCTCTTCACCTGCTACAATGGCTGAGCCCTGCCTGGTGTAAACATTGATCCAAAAAACACCCTGAAGCATGCAGAGAGGGCAGGAATATGTGTGAACCTTCTTAACATCTTAAATGCATTTAAGGAATTACCTAAAGCCCAGCAGCATTCCAATCCCAACAGGCAATTTGCTGTTGCTTCACTAATCACTGCTGAAAGAAGTTTACCTTTATACAGGTGTAGGAAAAAAAATTTGATTAATTTTTTTCCTACTTACTACCTCATTTTAGAAAGCAACATGAATTTAAATTGATCACACATCAATTTCTCTCACATACTGGCTACTAAATCCTTTCTGTGACCTGTGACTGCATTTCTGACTGAAAAATTATTGCTGTAATTAAAGAAAGGTAAGAAAAAAAAGAAAACCAAACAAAATCTGAAAGAAGAGTCAGGGGGTGCTGCATAAGCTTCCCACCTCCTGAGTCATTCTGCTGTCTCTCCCAGTGTGTATCATGCAGCTAGAAAAAAATACTGGAAATAAAATTTGTCTTTTTTTTTGCAATATGAAATCAAGTTTTTGCAATAAAAATGCATTCTTTCACACATAGAAAATAATTTACAGAATTCACATGTGTTTCCTATGACATCTGCAGCAGTGCAAAACCATGTTTAGTCACAGACAGGTCCTCCATTCTGCCTTCCAGCAGGGAGAGGCTGTTTTGGGAGATGAGGGAGGGGAGAATCCTGCAAATCTCCTGTACCTCATAGGGAAAGAAGAAGGATTTGGGAAGTAATGAAAGCCTCTGACTGAAGATGGTGCAAAGAAGCAACAGCACATTTCTTCATTAAGGCTGGGCAACCCCAGGGATGCATCCACATGCTTTAAAATATACTGCAATTTGCATTTTGCATCAGCATCAATATACCCTCCAGCAGAAAAAGAGAACACTTGTGGATGGACCACTCCAAAGCATCAGCCAAGGAATTGCCACAATTAGGATGAAAAATACAAACTCACAAAGCCAATCTCATTAGAGACATTCTGTCTTAAAAACACACAGGACCAGAGAAACCTGTACATTTTCTATTCTTGTGCCAAGATCTAACTATATACTGTGAAAAACCCCTACAGAGGCAAAGATGGCTATTACAGCCTTTCCTTTAGCTCTATTAATATTAATTGGAAACTAGGTGTGGCACCACAAGAGGAAAATTTTAGCACAAAACAGCTGGATTCTTTTGTTTTGAATGAACGTTTTAATTAAATATCACGTTGCCTTACCTGATTAGAAGAGAATTAGAAATCATGGTGTAAGAAATATCCACACACTTGTAGAGGATGAGGCTCCCACTGCAGGGTTCAGGTTCCTGGGCAAAGAAGCTCGTAAACTCTTGAATTTCACTGAAATGAAAAAGGAAAGGGCTGAAGGAAGGACCTCGCCATCAAAGCTACAAAGGAACCTCTGCAGTATTCTCTAATCTCTTCGCCTGCTTCCTGCCCGAGATTCACTCTTTGAATCCCAGCATCGATCGGAAAATTGGTTGTGGAGGAAAAAAAAAGGGGAGGGAGGGAGAAGAAGGAGGGAGAGAAGGGGGAGGAAAAAAGGAGACAGAATAATACGTGTCAGCTCCACCTGCTGGCGAGGAAATGAGCTCAGCTGGATTCTTCACACCCTACCAAAACAACTCCAGTTTAGTTTTTAAATAACATATTACCTCCTCATTATACAGCTTCATAATAAAGCAAGTAGATTATAGAAAACTAAGTGAATGGTTATGTATTTCCAAAAATTAGTTTGAGATTTAAACGGCACAATTTCTATTTTTTTTTTTTAAATTAAGTATTTGGATAAGACTGTATACAGTAAATGCAGAAAACTCAAGGTTCTGCCAGTTACCTTTATATCATTACATAATAATGCAGGTTAAGTTTTAAAATGTAAAAAAAAAAACCCACCAAAAATTCTGAGAGAGGTGATTCTGACCATTTACTGTGCTCTCTTGCCAGATCCCACCTGGAGCTACTGTGTCCAGCTCTGGAGCTCTCAGCATAAGAAGGACATGAAATTAAGAGGGTTCAGAGGAGGCCACGAGGATGATGCAAGGGCTAGAGAACCTCTTCTGTGAGGACATGCTGAGAGTAGGAGAGTGCTAGAGTAAATTAGAAATTGATATAGATGAAAACCACTGAATTTTTAATCAGAATCCATACAATTTCTAACTTTAACACAGGGAAGCTGCAGGAGAGACTGTCCCTTCTGTCTGAACTTTTATTTGTATCAGCTTTAACTATTCATCACAGTTATTACAAAGCCTTGGTTCCTGAAGAACAACATTCTTTGAGGAAAAAAGATGAATTTATATGCTTTTTCCACATCTGTGATGGAATCTCATATCATGACAGAACTTTGGAGAACTAAAATTGTTCAAGGCATTATAACCATCAAAATACTTATTGAGTGAGTACAGACTGAATGTTTTAAAAATCCTGGTGTCACAAGAAGTAGACTCTCTTTCTACCTTCTTTTAAGGAATTTTTTCTCTTAAATACAACGTTATGAAAGAAATAGGATTTATATCTCGTTAAACTTGATTATGAAATGATGAAATGATTTAATTGAAAAGGGGAATTTCGNATGAAAGAAATAGGATTTATATCTTGTTAAAGGATTTCATTGAAAAGGGGAATTTCTGCCGAGCCGGCCCCTGCGCTGGGCCGGAGGCACGGGAGCTGTCCCTGGTCCTGAAACGCATGTTAGGACGGCGCAGGAGCCTGTCATGGGATCACAGAATTGTAGGGTTGAAGGGACCTTCCAAGTCCATCGACTGCCACCCCTGCAGTGACAGGGACACCCTGCACTAGATGAGGTTGCTCAGAGCCTTAGATGGATGTCTTCAGGCTTGAGGGAGTCTCCACCACCTCTTTAGGCAACCTCTTCCAGTGTCTCACCACCCTCATGGGGAGGAACTTCCTCCTCATGTCTCACCTAATCCTGCCCTGCCTAGTTTCAACCCATTGCTCCTCATCCTGTGTCTCCCTGCCCTGGCAAACAGACCTTCCCCAGCTTTCCTGGAGCCTCTTCAGGCACTGGGAGGTCTCCTCTGCTGCAGCATCTCTTCTTCAGCCTCAACAGCCCCATCTCTCTCAGCCTGTCCCCACACCTGAGGTGGCTCCAGCCCCTGCATCATCTTTATGGCCTTTCTGGAGCCCCTTCAGGTGCTAGAAGGCTACTGGGAAGTCTCCTCTGCTGCAGCTTCTCTTCTTCAACAGCCCCAGCTCTCTCAGCTTGTCCTCAAAGCAGAGGTGGCTCCAGCCACAGCATCATCTTCATGGCCTTCCTGGAGCTCCTTCAGACACTGGAAGGTCTTCACTGGAAACTCCTCTTCTCCAGCCTTAACTGTCCCAGTTCTCTCAGCCTGTCCTCACAGCAGAGGTGGCTCCAGACACAGCATCATCCTCACAGCCTCCTCTGTACCCTCTTAAACAGTTCCATGTCCTCCTTGTACTGAAAGTTTCAGAGCTGGATGCAGAGCTCCAGGTGGGATTTAGTAGAGAGCAGAGCAAATTATCAGAATCACCTCTCTCTGCCTCTTTCTGTACATATTTTGACAGCTTTAAGTAAATATGGAAATGCACCCTGAATCAATATTGGCCAACTGTAGGACTGGATGGGTGAAGCTGATGGTCTAAAGCCTGCTCTGATTCAGTCACTTACATGAATGTACTTTCTCCAAAACAATAACTTCACTGGAATGTGTAACATTAAAATTTCAATTCTTAATTTCACCCATTTTGTAAATGAAACAGGAATTTCTCTGCCATTTAAAAAAACAAAGGTCAAGCTAGTTAAAGAAACCTAAAATATAAAACCATTGAGATAAAAATATTACAAGAGATTTGGAGATTCCTGACTTTCAATAATACTTATATATAATTCTTAGCTGTAGAGGAGCCATTTCATTAAAGATACTGGGAAGAAATAAGCATTTCAGGTCCTTTATAATCACTAATTTCTCTCTCCCAAACTCAGAGAAACTTTTTTTTCCTCCTGTGATCTTTGTGTTTCTACAGTCTGTCACCTTCTCATTTCTTTAATCTGTAGATATATCACTTTTACATCTTAATGGTAAAGCTCATTGGCAAAATTAGCTTTGCTTTTCTGTATCTAACTCAAGAATATCTAAAATATGCCACAATAAAATGCCACACTAAGTCAAAGATTAGAAAAAATTAACTTCTGAAATTCTCATTAGTTTCCAGAGTCTCTCTTTTAAAAACTGTATTTGTCCATGACCTCAACTTCCCCAGTTACTAGGAGATAAAATAGTTCTTCTATGAAAAATTCAGGAGAGCACAGCACTGTGAGAACCAATGGATTTCAGCAAATGTCTCAGAGTGAATTCTAAATCTAGTAAAGCTTAGTAATTACATAGTAATTAAAATAAATATCCATAGAATAAATGTCATTTTCTACATTTTTTAAATTTTTTGGTTTTGTTTATTTTATTTTTTAAAATTTAAATGTCTTTAAACAGGACTAGCTATGAGAATCTTTCTGCTCATTCAACCACGCTGATGGAGCTTGTTCCTACCAGAAATTCCTCTTTGCCTCTCCGAGCATGGCTAAGAGTCATCTGCATAAAAAATAACCATTCTATTAAATCATGCAAAAACATTTACCCAGAAGAGATGGAGCAGAAGGTCAAACTCCACTTTTCACAGTGTGGAGGATATTAAGCATCAGGAACAATGGCAGCAGCTATTCTGGCCAACAGATGCTCATCTACACTTGCCCTTTACATGCCTCAAAGAAACAGCTGTTTCACATATGAAGAACCCTTTTTTTTCCCCTTTCTGTCATTTTTAGCCCCAAGTCTCACAAATTCTAGACCCCTTTTTTTTCCCCCCGTCATTTTTAGCTACAAGTTTCTCAAATTCTAAAAGTCTAGACTTGAATCTGCAAATTTCTGAAGCAAAACACACGACTGCAAAGTGAGTGGGTTCACTGTTCCTTGATGTGTCATCTTATTAAGGTAAAAATCAATCATAATCAAAAGTTAACAGCCTTTGTTATTTAGATGTAATGAAATCATAAAGCCAATCATTCCGAGAGTCACCTTGGCAAACTACTCATTGAGTCAAACTCAACTTTAAGGTGAAACATTTTTCCTTCTACTCCAGAGTTACTTTAACAGAAAACACTAAACATCAGAAATCCTCTAATTTTGTTAAATTTCTTTCCTATCTGAAATCTTTGCACCCAAGATGGATGAGGGCAGTTTTTCAGCTCCACCTAGGAAGAAAAATAGCTTTGGATTTCAGAAGATTTCTGCATATTTTTCTATGTGATGAAAATCAATCACTTTTGGAGGCAGCAATATTTTAAATCACACTCATAATACTTTCTAAATGTAAAGCCAGTTATTTCTTGCCTGCCTGGTGTTAGCACTGGAGCTGAGGATGGATTTGAAAAGGAATCCATGCAACAGTTTTTGAAAGTTCTTATCACTTCCATCTTTGCTTTCTGACAAATTAGTGCCCCTGCAGTCAGAACCACGACTTCAGAGTCTAGTGCACCAAACAGTTGACATGTTCTGTGACTTTAACTTCCCCCTGATCCACTTTTGGCCAAGAATATTATTTATCTTTAACATATTAGAGCCAATTCTTTGAAACTGTGTGCCCCGAGTGTGATACATTCACATGACTTCATTCTAAAAGTATTATTTTCAGAGTGGATAACTGCCAGGCAAACTTTCCAAAGCAAAAATCAACTTAGGAGCACATGTTATTAAACAGAGTGATCCTTCTAGTCATTCCAAACTAGGAAATAAATAAATCATAACTTGAGGTCTGCTTAACAAAACCTCCCCTCTCTCCAAGTGCTGATTACCTTTCCTCTGACCAATTAAACCACATGACTCAGTAGCAATAAATGGAATGAAAACATATGAATGCAATCTCTCTCTTTATAGGTGCCCTGGGAGAAGGTTATTAGATTTTGTTACTAGCTCTGAGAGCACTCCTGCACTTGTTGCTGAGGTATCATTTCATTCATCTGTCCACCTCTTCAAGTCTGAAAGTCTGTCTGAAACCATATTTGTCCACTCTCAAATTGCTTGTTTGCATTTTATCTTTGATTATTTGTCTTCTCATACATATATATATATGCATGCACACACAATCACAGAATATCAGTCTGGAAGTCTATCTGAAACTATTTTTCCACTCTGAAATTGCTTGCTTGCATTCCATCTTTGATTGTCTTGTCATATATGGCCACTACTGAAGAGGTATTTCAAGAGAAAACAGAAGCTACCCCACAGCACAGTATTCACCATCTCTTATACTCTTTGCTCACTTTGGGGAGTAGCTCTTGTTCCTTAAATCCCAGAAGACTGAGCAAAACTTGATTTTAAAACTGTAGTGGGCTCTAACCTAAGGCTGTGAGCCAATCCACTGCACACTTGCTGATGCTGCTCAGCCTTTCCACAGCACCATGCTCCTCAAACTATCCTGCAGGACAAAATAATAGTGCCTGAAGCACTTGATTCACTTGATAGTGATAGCCAGACAAAGCCTCTGCCCTGGTAATTCTTCCCACAATGGCCAGAGGAATCTTAGGGAAGCAGGTGGGAACCTGCACATGCCCAGGAATCCCATCTAAGGGGACTCAGAGTCACAGAATGTCAGGGATTAGAAGGGACCTGGAGAGATCAGATCAGATCAGGTCCCACAGGAAGGTGTCCAGGTGGGGTTTGAATGTCTCCTGAGGAGACGACCCCACACCCTCTCTGGGCAGCCTGGGACACTCTTCTCTCACCCTAAAGTTTTTTTCTCCTATTTCAGTGGAACCTCCTGTGTTCCAGCTGCACCCATTGCCCCTTGTCCTATCACTGGGTGTCACTGAGGAGAACCTGGCTCCATCCTCCTGACACTCACCCTTCCCATATTTATAGATATGGTGGAGGTCACTCCTCAGTTTCCTCTTCTCCAAGCTGAAGAGCCCCAGCTCCCTCAGCCTCACAAGGGAGATGCTTCAACCCCTCCATCATCTTTGTGGCTCTGCACTCTATTTTTACCTTATTTAGGAGGAGAATCCACAACATTTCTCTTTTCCCAGGATTTCTTAAAGGAAACAGCACACTTGAAACTAAATGCTCCATCTACAGACAGCAATTTTCACATTTAATTACACTTAAAAAAATCTTCAGACGACATATTTAGTAATGAAGGCGATGATTTTTTTTTTAAGTATATTTTGCTTCTCGCCTGGAGGAATTTACTCCCCAGGAGCTGTTTGAAGTGTAGGTCAGAATAAGGCAGGAGGAGGATGTCTCCTAATCTCCTCCTTTGTACATATTCATTATCTTTACCAGTAGGTGGAGCTGCCACTTTAGGTGCTGCGGGTTTTTTTTTTTTTTTTTTCCCCTTCTTCCCCTCCATTCCCCCACCCTTCACCCTCCCTCCTTCTCCTAATAAGCTGTTTTCTGATATATGTTGGGTACCATAGAGTGAGACTGGGAACAGGAAGCGGAGGCAGAATCAGAGAGGATTCTGGAAAGGTCTCTGTGTTTTCTTTTCTACTGAGGATCATAGAAATCATAATTAATTAGCACAGCTTTGTGGATGGAAATCTGGACTATTTCAGGAGCAGACATATATTATCACGTTATTTTTGGATGCTGGGCTTTGCAGTGATTTATCCTCCTCCCTCAAATCAGGTAAGATGGCAAAACATTTCATTGTAGCCATAATAAATCTTATCAATATGATTTTTTCCAGCATTTCAGAATGAGATTGCACCCTCTGCTTTGCTGCTAAGGTAGAGTCAAAGATGGAATGGGGAATTCAAAGCCATTTTGTATTGACTGATTGTGATGATGGTGTGATTTTTTTTTTTTCCATTTTAACCTTGTTAAATCTGGTATCTGGCCTCTTCCTCCTAATGTGATGCTGCAATGCAATAACCTTACTTACAAAAATCAAATCATCTTATAATCAAGCTCTACTAAATTCCTATCATTTTATAAAGTGACCTTGTTTCTTAAGAAGAAAAATGTGGTGATATTCAAGCTCAGAAACACCAGGTCTATAAGATTCTGAGATCTCAGATTGTGATGATCCAAGAAATAAATCTACGTGGTTTATTACTGCTATTTTATATATGTGTGTATGATATTTAATGAAATATCATTATAAGCTAGATTTTGTAAAAGACCTGCAAGGAAATATTTTCTGTGCCATTTTTTCTTTGATTTTATCTCTATGTGTACAAGAGAAAGGGCTCACCAACTGTTAATTAACCTGAGGTCCACACCAATGATACAGTTTATATTCTGTCTTTACCATCACCATCTGGCTTAACCTATTCTTCTGGATAAGGCTGAAAAAAATTGGCAAAAGGATTATTCTATTTCATCTTATTCTCCATTTATCTATTGTCTCCTTCTTGTTGTCACTAATTTAAAGCAGTCAGCTGTTGAAGATAAAAGGAAAACACTTGCTATGAAAATTCTTTTCTCAGCAGTGGTTGTAAAACACAAATTCACACTAAAGCTACATAGTAGATCATAGTGCTAATATGGAAAATATTCTCAAAACAAAACAGGGGAAAATAAAACTGCCAAAATCCCCCTGTAGAACATGTTATGAGACAACTGTTTACAAATCTCCATCTCAATCCTAACAGGGAAAGAGAAGGCAGGGCTGGGTCTCAGGTAGGATTCAGAGAAGCAAGTGAGGCCTCTACCTGGAGTAGCCACAGGAAAGAATGAAGTTTTTCATTTCTATTTTTTTATGGTGCCAAATCAATGTGCCTGGGGCATCCTTGTGTAACTTTGAAATAAATAAATAATAAAAAAATAATAATTATAGCATTTTAGAATATAAGGTTTGTGCTTTCATAACCGATTTGACAAGAAAACAGTTCCAGGGAAAGACTTCTTCACTCTGACAGCTTTAAATTCTAATTTTTTTTTCCTCTCGTCTCCATTTTGCGAGTGAAGATGGTTAAAGATGAGAATGTGAGCTGCTGCAGCAATTAGAAGCTCCCTAGCACCTGTTAAAACAGATATGTTGTTTGTTAAGCCTTGGTATTTATAGAAATTCTGCCTGTGTTGCTAACTTCATTTTCTCTCTAATGAGCACAAGTTGAGAGCCCATACTGGTTTCCTTAGCTGTGCCAATTAAGTTTGGTATTATAAAGTTCTTTTTAGACAATAGTAGGTGCTAACAGAAGTAGAAACTTTCACATTTTCACCTGGAGGACATAAAATAATCCCCCCAAGACCTCTCTTACTCTGCCAGAGTGGGAATTTGGCAATTTCTCTTTATTATCAAATAACTCAGACTGGGGAAGGATCAAGGGCAAGGAGAAAGTATAAGTTGTCAAGGCTTTTTAATTAATGAGCTGATGGCACATCTTGTGTTTTCATCTTTTATTCATCAAATAGCATTAGAAGAGTTAAATTGTGCCTTATAAAGATTAGGCCTGGGGTTAGACCTTGGTGTGTAGCCCAGTTGGGAGAGCATCAAACTCTTGAAGAGCAAAGGTTCAAGTCTGTCCACATATAAGTTAGTTAAACTGATGGTTGGACCTGATAATCTGAAATTTCCCTTCCAATCAAGATGATTATGATCTAAATTTTATTTGCCCTCAGAAGAAGACTGAGGATTTTAGAAGCAGAAGGATGGTGGGATGCAAGATGGAACTTTCTGACCAATGGTATCCATTTTCTTCTGCTGCTGCTTTATTTCTCAGCCCTGTTGCTATGTGCCTGCTGTGTGTTAATTAGCTGGAGTCACACAACTTTTGATGGATTAATAAATAGATGCCAAGAGATCTTTGAGCAAGCAAAGACAGTTGTGACCTTTTTCCTCCCTAAAGCCTTGGCTTTTTACCCATATGCTGTTCTTCCCATAAGATGATTAATGACAAAAAATACTTGATCTCTGCTCGAGTTCAGCCTAAGGCAAAATAAGTTTCTGTACCTTATTTTTTTTTAAGATGACCTATTTGTTGAACTCTTAAGATAATAGTTGAAATTAAGTTACCAGAAGTTACAGTTCCTCTGTTCTTTATCAGAACATACTATTTAGAAACTTAACTTTAAGAAGTCTATTTAGCTTATTTGCCATTCTTCACAACTCTTTTGTATTTTTATTTTTATCTCATGACTGTTAATCAGTAATATATACTGTTGCCATTTGTAGGTATATATTGTTTTTTCATCCATATTTGAACAAATAGAAGTTTTAAAATAATAAAATGGGTGCTGAGTAGTTGGGACTGCTTACAGAACAGATAAACTCTGATCTTTGGCTTCACTGAGCCCATCAAAAGAGCTTCCATAAAATTCATCTCTAGGAAACTGCATCCTCTTCATTACATTTATGGCTCTCAATTAAAAGCTCTGAAGCACATGGCTTCTCCCTGAAACTTTGCTGTTGCCTGCCCTCCTGTAGGACCTTGATATTGGAGCTGGCAACTTACAACCAGTTCATCTGTTTTATTCAAAATTTTCTTTGTGGGCAGCTGAAAAGCCTGGCCTATTATGGTGTCAGAGCTACTGCTTGATTCCCCTCCTCTAAATATTAGGTACAGCTGAGGGATACAGCTCAAATAGGGACTGCATCACTTCAAAATATAAATATGGAGTAGGAGCACCATATGCTCTTGAGTAAGTGTAATGTGTGCCTAATGCCTCTGTAATCCTCAATAGGAGTAAGCAAGTTAAGCTCTTCTCCACAAAAATGTCTAGGATCTCATTTGTTCATTTCCCATCCCAAAAGGATTCCTTTTCATTTAAAAAAGTAAAAATGAAAAGCTTAACTCACCCTAAAAAATGTAATTTCTAATTGCTGCTAAACTTCACAGTGGTGACCAATCTTGGAAAGGTTTTCCTACAAAAAGTGGAATGTGTTTTACAGTAAAAAAATTCAACTAAAAAGTTGAAATCTAATTAAAGAGCTTAAGCTTTTATGAGGCTCTTTAACATGTAAAACCCTTCAGGAGAAGGTTTATGCATGGTCAAATTAATTATTTGCCAAGTCATTCATTCTTTATTGTTATTGATCTCTTCCCATTGAGTAGTTTTACTTAGGCAAGTATAATCACTGAGTTTGCTTGTGTTTGGCTCCTTTTTCAACCTAAAATTGGTTTTTCTTCTACTCTCTGGATTCTTGACTTGATCCACCAACTTTCTGGATGTCATATCTGTACCTAATTATCACATTTTAAAGATATAAATACATATAAAAATAAATACATACACATATGTATTAAATACATATTTACTGACTGTCAAACTCTCTTCAGTCATATCCTTTGACTGTTTGGTGGTTGCTGGGATAGGAGCAGAGATTTCCTGAGCTCATGATCTTTAAGGTCCCTTCCAACCCAAACTATTTTATGATTCTATGTCCCAAATTGTTGCCTGCAGTGACTTGAGTTCCCTGAGAAGTCTGACTTTGTCATGTGCCATTGTACCATCTCTCAATATTTAGATATTGTGAGGAGGAATTCCAAATTCATCTTGGCTACAAATAAACTCTCAGAAAAAAACCCAAAAGTTCTCAGTCTAATTTCAAATATGCTCAAACAAGAAGGCATCAAAATGAATGCACTTTCTCAGCCAACAGCTCTCACTGCTTTCTCAAGGGTTAGTCACAAAAACACAGTTGTGGAAATGCACCAAGACTTTAAGAATATTTTTCTCTCTTTTAATTCATATTTGAAAGAAAAGGTGGTGATCTTGGAAACTTGAAGATGAATTTGCCTCTGACAGACCTAAAGCCCCAGGATTGCTTCTTTCTCAGATGGATTTAGCATGATGCCAGCTTGTTTTCCTTCAACACTGACATTTCCTTACAGTTACTTTAAGAGTTACCTTCAAATGGCTCTGTTCTTGTGCTGTAGTTAAGATAAAAATCAAGCTGGTAGCCTACAAAATCAGGACATTAAGTTACAGGAATGAATAAACCCTATTTTATAAACATATTATAAATGCTATAACTTTTTATAAAAGTTAACTTCAGAGTCAAAGAGATTTTTAACCACAGATAAGTTTTTCTTATTTGGACAGATATTTGAATGTGCCCTCAATGTGAGTGACAAGCACTGCTGGAATATAAACTGTGTCCAAAACTTCAAGTTTTCTGTATTTTTATGAGGTTCAAAGAGAGCATTTTTAAATGATGAGTGAAGACACACACCTGACTTTCACTCTTGCATCAAGGATCAAGGGAAGTTTCACTACTATAAGCAGACTTGAATTTTTTTCTTTTAATTCTTTTTCATTTCATTTTAACTGAAGCCAAATCATCTGTAGAACTTTTGTATGATGGATGAAAGCAATCATGCTGGGTCTTACAATAAGCAAGGCAGGCTATTTATAATGTTGTGTTAGGCCTAAGAGAAACAGACTTGATGACAGAAATAAGTAGTTAATCTCAAAAGAGACCAAGAGTCCAAGGTCAGACTGAGCTGAAAGAATAGAGAGAGCAATCCTAATGCTTACTTCAATACTGCTTGTAGGACATCTATTCTGGTTTTTTCCTGCATATTTCATGGAAGTCCTCTATTGAAGCCTGTGAAGTCTGACCTCAGGTGAACCCCACAGAGCATTAAGACAAGAAATGGAAACACAAACCCATCACCCTCCCCCTGCCTAACCAACTGGGGGGCCAGCAGGCCCCCCAGCCTTTCTCCTCCCACCATGTCCCCTTGGAAATGCAACTCACCAGTGACGTCCTGCAGCACAGACACCAGGAGGAGCATCCCTCAGGCCCCACAGGGGGGCAAATGGTGGCTGCTGCCCTTTCCCAATGCTCTTAAATAGGAGAGGGGGTAGGATTTAGGTGACTTGGAACAGGTGGGGAGGGGAGGAGTCTCCAGTAGAGACAGTTGTAGGGGATCTGGGGGAAAATGGGCTGGAAAATGGTTGTTGTTGGGCAGAGGCAGGAGATGAGAGAAAGGAGGAGTANGCCCCCTCAATCTCTGGAGGTGTTTAAGACCAGGCTGGATGAGGCACTGAGCAACCTGGTGTGGTGGGAGGTGTCCCTGCCCATGGCAGGGGGGTTGGAACTAGATGATCTTGAAGGTCCCTTCCAACCCAAACCATTCTATGATTCTATAAAATAAATAGGGAGACAGACTAGGCAATAGGGAAAAAGGGTTCTCAGTGACTGTCCTTGTGCTCTAATTTAAAGTACAGACCTATGGAAATGACCCACCTTGCCAGTTAATAACAATTCTCACGTTAAAGATTATTTCCTCAGCACAGGTTAAAGATGACTTTCTCAACATTTTGCAAGCTGGCAAATATTTTAACAACTGCATAGAAGTTCCACTCCTTGTTTTGAAAAAAAATGATGTATGAATGCTTAATACTAGCCATTAGTCTTTTACTAGGAAGCTATAGTATCTCTTTCATACTAACAGAAAGCCTGCTAGCTACACCACTTAGACATCCTGCTTATTTGCAGTGTGTCCCACTGTGAAACCAGATTTCAGACACAATCCAGCTCCTGAGGCACAATCCAGAAGCACCCAAAAGGCAAAGGGATGGGGAAATCCCCGCGTAACCCCAGGGAAAGCTGCATTGAGTGGAAAATCAAGCATTGGTGGATAAGGATAGTTGGTAGCAGGAGGAGAGTCATCACCCCCCGAGGGCAGTGCTGGAGACACAGCTTTTAGATGTCTTCAGAGGAGCCTCTCCAGTCGTGATTCACCACAGGGAGATGTGTCCAATCAGTCCCTTACTCAGAATGACCAAGACACTGAGTTTGCCATTAGCAATTGTCAGAAAGACTTTATGTTACATGATTAAACAAACAGAAGCTCTAATTGTTGCATCACTTGCTGTATCTTTGTGAAAATATAATTCTAGATTAGTAGTAACCAGTACTAGATAAATTCTTTGCTTCATCACTTGCTGTATCTTTGTGAAAACATAGTTCTGGATTAGTAGGAACTAGTACTAGGTAAATTGTTTGCTGCATCACTTGCTGTATCTTTGTGAAAACATAATTCTAGATCAGTAATAACTAGTGCTAGGTAAATTCTAGCTTAGTATTTTAAATATATTTTCTTAAGTTCTGGGAGATCACCTGTTTTTATAAAGCAGTAAAAAGCTTACACTTTCTGTTTTTCTACCTTCTGTGTTGTCTTTGACCTGATCTGAGCCTACACACTATTTTCTTTATTATTTTATCTAGAGTTTTACACTGGCTGCTCATACATTTGGAGAAAAGAATTATTAAGGGCTCCTTTGGCAGGAGCTGAGACCTAAAAGATATCTTTTCTTTCTTTTCTTCCCTAGAAGTAAAAACAAAGTAAACCCAGCATAAATCTATCTAGTTCAAATGAGAATAAATATCTCAAAGACAGCTCATCTCAATCTTAATGGCTGAAGACTAAAGTTTGCAAGATGTAAGTGGACTGTTTCAATTTAATGAACTCTGTATTATTAGAATATATATTATTAGAATGCATTTTAAAATATATATTCTAATATATTCTATTACATATTATAATATATTCTATTATATATCCTAATATTGGAATATATATTATATACATATTCTAATTATATATGCATGTATAAATAATAACATATATTATTCAAATATATATTTATATGAATATGTAGATATATAAATATATAAAAATAAATATATATTCTAATTATATATGTATTATTAGAGGTTTAAAGACTGAGGAAGCCACAGCCAAACTTTGGTCAGCTCTTGTGGGGATGTAACCTTGGAATAGAAGAACTTGCAGAAGAAATAATCTTTTTCTGTTACTACTTTGCCTGAGGTGGAAGAAAAACTTGATTATTTCTAGCAGTATTCTTTATGATAAATAACTTGCAGAAGCATCAATATTTTCCTGGAAATAATGATCGATTGAACTTCTATTCCTAGTTAGAGGCAGTAAGTTTAATGGGAAGTATCTAGTGATACCCTCTGAAGTTCCCAAAGTGACAGATGGGAACACTCCTGTCACCCTGGCCAGGTTTGTCCTGCAGCTACTAAAGACTGCACAAGTTCTGCAGTAAATCTCAAAAAGACCCATTTCCCCTTTTTAGTGGAAGCATGGAGGAAAAGAATTTTTAATTTTTATCTTTTAAAGAATATTTAAAAATGTATTTTTACATGTTAGGCTTTGTGGACTAACCTGTGTTCCTTGTTGCTCTTCCTACATCTCTTTGCTCTTAGGTTGGAAAAACATGTCTATGTGAATATGAACTTCTCTTTCTTTACCTCAATTCATTTTGAGAAGTTTTGGGCAGAGGAACAAAGAATGACAGCCCTGAAGAGATTTCAGTCTTGAAGAAGCTTCTGCTCCCAAGGAGAAACTTTCCAATTCTTTTTTTTCTGATAGAAATGCAGCCTTTTTTTTTTTTTTTTTCCATGATTGCAAGACGTCCAGAGGCTAAATTCTGAGTTTTGGCATTTCTTAGAAAAAATCAAGGTAAGCTCATTTTTTCTTCTCAGTCAGAAATACCAAGCTGTGTGGTGCAGTTGATACACCTGAAGGAAGGGATGGCATCCAGAGGGACCTTGACAGGCTTGAGAGGTGGGCCCAAGCCAACCTCATGAAGTTCAACAAGGCCAAGTGCAAGGTCCTGCACCTGGGTGGAAGCAATCCCAAGCACAGACACAGGCTGGGTGGAGAGTGGCTTGAGTGCAGCTCTGTAGAGAAAGACTTGGGTTGATGCCGAGGAGGGCGTGAGCCAGCAGTGTGCACT
>VZTY01014716.1:0-13038 GCA_013400935.1 Turnix velox | reverse complement strand
CAGCTCAATGTCCTTATGTTGATCTTCATCTTCTCTTCTCTGAAATCCTCCTTCTAAATTAACCACTACAAAGGGATAAGGTAACAGCACTGCAGAGAAGACACATCAGCCTCTAGGGTGTCCCTAGGTTCAAATATGGGACCTGCTGGAGAGAACAGCCTTCCTGGGTGTAGCACAATGGCACTTCTGTGTGATTTAAGCCAACATTTAGTGTATATGCTTGCCATTAGACTCAAGCATGTAGCCCTAGGCATTATGGATAGGAAAATAAAAGAAAATATGAATTCTCTCCTGAACATGGATGCTGAAAACTGAGAACCTCAGATCTGGAATTGCTCTGTAAGAGTGAGGAAAAAGAAAATATGGAATCTAGCCTGCTTCACTTCCCCTTGGCCAGCTATAGTGAGGATGTTCAGAATTTGCATTCCTTAACAGAGATAAAGCAAGTGCTGGAAGGAGAATCTTTGGAAAGTAAAGCACAAAGAGACAGTGGGGAGTAAAACAAAGTACTGTGTTGTAGTCAGTGACTGTGCCAGCTAGGGAGACCCAGAGCTACTGTTTTGTGGCTCTGTGGGAATAACTAACAGCCTGTGTCTTATGAAATAGATGATGTGTCAGCTGGAGACAGCAGGGGAGTGGAAATAAGTGACCTGGGACAGGAGTGGGACTATGGAGTAAGGCTGAAAAAAAAACCTCAGGGGAAAAAATGATCAGGAGTGCATGTCTAAGCTTGATGGATGTTTTGTGAAGTAGAAGAAGCTAAATATTTGCTTAAATTACTTGTATATATACAGCTAAACAGCCTGAGCTGAGTAAGCAGATTTGTGAAACAGACTGTAAAAGCCAGATAAGAAAAGACTGGTAATTTTCAAATGTGTGGAGACAAAAGTAGAAAAAAACAAACTGGAAATTTAATCTCTGGATTAAATATTCCAAAAACCACAAATCTTAGAAATGGGTGTCAATTTTATGTCCCCAAAAAATATTAACTCTCTAAAATTGTTACTTTTCAAAAGAAACACATCTATAACTTCATGAAATGGCTTACCACCAGCTGGCAGCTAGGATGTGCAGCCATTCACTCATGTCCTCCATACCCCTATAGGGTAGAGAGAAGAGGAAGAAAAAAGACACAAAAACCTTAATGAGTTGTGATAAAAACAGCTTAATAGAACAGTAATGGGAAAAGAATTAAAAAGTAACTAAAAAACAGCAGCAGTAACAATAACAATAATGATAAAAGAATATATAAATGAAGTGATGCAATGCAATTGCTCTCACCATCTAATGTTCAATCCCCCAACCAGTGATCATGGATTTCTATCCTCCAGGGATATTGCTCTGCCCAGAGAATTCTGTTGATGCTCCTTCTCAGCTTCTATGAGGAGCTGCATTACTTAGCAACAACTAAAACAATTTGTGCTATCAATGTTACTCCCATACTAAATCCAAAACACAAAACTTACTTGGAAGAAATTAACCATGACCCAGCTGAAATCAGGACACTTCAGTGGGTTGGTGGTTACCAAGAAGTCCAACCAGTATGGAGAAGAGCCAGACTTATGACCCTATTCCTTTCTGTTCCTGCAGTCTGTATATTTTTCTTCCAGATAAAGCCATTCCTCTTTTCTGCACTTTTTCCTCTTTTTCTTGGAATAGAAGATGTCCAGTTCAGTCCCATTGCACTGTGTAAGGGCAGTGTCCAGAGAACTTTTCTAAAAGATGTTTGTAAAAAGTTTGCTTTATTCTTCACTTGCACGACTTGCTTGTCCAACCCAGCACCTTGGCTTGGACAAACAACTCCTTTGAACTTTCGTGGATGAGAAATATTTCACCAAACCAGGTGGTACAAGGCTTCTACAACCCATTCTACATCTATTAATTACCTGCAAATGAATTACCTGTAAATTTTAGCACAGTGAATATCTTCCTGGTTAGATAATGGTTAGATAATAAAAATCCTGGTTAGATAATGGTCAGATAATTAAAAATATGGTCATTTATATTAACCATTCAGCATATACAATAGGACTTTTTTCAAGTTTCATGTTTTTATATCAGCATTATGATGGAGGTAGAAGGACAGGTGATAGTTTATCCACCCTCTGTTGCATGGTACAAACAGGCAATGATAAGTCTTGTGTGATACTTGTCAGGAAAAATGTGAACTTGATAATAACTGTAAAAAAAATTGAAATTAATGCAATAAGAATGAGTTTGTGTAAAATAAGCAATTTGCAGAATGCTTCTGCAGGTTTTTTTGTGACATATATATGGAGACAGGAATGTGCCTCCATGTCTAAAACTTTATTGGCATTAAAACATGATCTGGAGTCCCCTGCCCACAGCTGTAATAGCATCTGATAAGTCTGGATTACCAAAGCTCAGGATTACCACCATACACAGAGTATCTAATTGTAGTTTTTTATGCAGAGAAACTGCTGGAAAGTGGAAAACATTGAGCACAGTCAAAAAAACCTGTCCCAATTAGTTTCCTATCCCATACTCATCCAGAAGAACCTTCTGTGACTGTACTCAAGAACAAAAATAAACTTAGGAGTGTATGTAGGGAAATTTTCTGGGATTTTTTTCCCCCACTAAAGATCCCAAGTCATTCAAAAGCCCTTCCCAAAGTATCTGATAAAAACTGTCAAAACATTGATTATTTTTTTCTAAAATCATTCATGCAGAAATGTTACCTTTTTGAGAATCTATAGAAGTAGATTAAAAATAGAATTAAAATAGATTTTAAAAGAGAAGAAGAAACACCTTTTTTGTCAGCACTCTAACCTGTATTTTTATAAAATTTGAGTTTATGAGCAATTTTGGAAGCAGCGATACTTTTTATGCTCTGCAGGCTGGAAAAAAGCTTAAATCTTGAAAATACGATAGAAAATTCTTGATCAGCTCTACTAAAAATGAATAATATTGGAGAACCATATCCAAAGTAGAGTTGCTTTTGAGACACAGCTCCATATCTGAAATTTATGTATCTATAACTTGAAAAATACTGGCTTTGCTTGAAACTAGTTAGCAATTGCTTAGTAACATGTCTGAGTAAGGCTCCTTTCCAGCACTTAAGGTGTCACTGCTTCCACAAATGTGGCTGTATCTCTTTAAACATGGATATATCTTCTGGATAAAGGTTCTGATTTCTTCTTAATTTTTATAGGAGCTCTAAGAATGTTTCCCAAACATTTTAGGGTGGTATTTCAGTATCATTGAGTGACTGGGAGGTGGTAGGAGCGTTGTTTGTCATCACTGAGTGACAAGAAACAAGCAGCATGCCCAAGAGCAGGTGTTATTACTGCTCTAGGATGTTTTGCATAAACACCTTGAGATGTGACCTACATCTTCCCACAGCCTGTGGTGAGGATTAGCATCAATATTTACTACATGACCTATTTCTCTCTGGCTTTTTAGTGCATCAAGGAGATATTTAGCATCACCAGCTGACTATACCATAACCAGCTGTATTTTCCTCCCAAGCACTCACACAGTGCTTAGTAATGTTAACACAGGGTGAGACAGAGTAAGCATAGTGTAGAGAAATGCAAAACTTGTTAAAAAGAAGAATTTTAGAACACATAAAAACAGAGTTGTGACAAAGGTATGTTTTCAGGCACCTTTCCAGGAAGTTTCCCATAAATTCATATCATGGTACTGTAAAATATGTTAAAATTTCCATTTTAATATTTCAGAAAAAAATATTTAAGTTCTGTTCATGTATTATGTACAAAGACAGTTTTTTGGGGTTTTTTTTGCTATCTTATTCTTAATTGGAATAAGACCCACAAGAGGAGTACAAAATGGAAAGTCAGACAGGTAAAAGTTTCAGCTCTGGGGGGATTTGAGAGACATTTTCTAAAAGAACAGAACTGAATATATTAAAAACCTCCTTACAATTTCTAGCTTGATATATCTGTCAGGCTTTGCTTGCAATGTCTGCTGAGGTAGTATGAGCATTGTGTGAAGTGTTGTGGAAGTCCCAGCATCCTCCCAGAGTGTTGGAGGTGTTTGTAATCTCTCAAGGAGCCACCTCTGCTCAGAGGTTGAAGGGTTGTTAGAAGATGGAATATTTCTTTGCACTTTTCCAGTGAGCTGCCATTATCCCCCAAATGACTTCCTCCTGTTCCCCTTTCCAGTGATAATTCTCTGCAAGGACAGCCAAACACCTTGGGAAAATCAAACATTTTCAGGATCAGAAAGCCATGCATGCATTGCAGGGATTGAGGGGATCCGTAGCTATGAAGGTCAAAGCACAGTGAATGCTTCAAAGTAAACTGCAGAGAGCTCCTGGATGGATTTTATTCTTTTTTAGTGTCTTTCCACAGAAGAATATCATGTTGCTGAAGGCTTCCTATGGAAAGACTGGCACTTTTATATTCCTGTAGTTAAAACAGCACAGTATCATGATGGATCACATGTACCCTTTGCAGTCAATTCTTCAGATGCAGCTGCTTAATTAAACTTTAAGCATTATTGATTTAGTTTTCAGGGCTCCCCCACTCCTAGCACAAAGGAATCTGAAGCTGCTGCACTCTACAGCAAAAAAGGAGAATGTTGTTTTAAAAAATTCAAAATTATTAAAAATGGAAGCACTTGGCCTGAAGAATACCTTATAGAATGCAGAGGTTAATGACTGCAAGCTCTGTCATATCCTTTTTCTGCAGAACAGAAACCTTAAACAACTAAGAGAGATTTGTGGGGCAAGTTCTCACACTGTAGTAGTTTCTGTAGCACCTACTGGTGGTAATGCACTGAGGAGGGGTGGAATTGGTTTGATCTCTATAAATTCTATCAATAGAAAGACAAATCAGCTATTAGCCCATGGGATTTATTGATGGAGTTGCCATAACAATTTATTTTGTTTAGTTTTGGGGTTTTATTCTTAGTTCAGTGCTGCTTGTCCATCACAAGGCTTTATCTAGACTGTATGTCAGCTTGTGTGTTGGTTTAAGACTTACTGAGAACCCAACAAGAGCATCAAGACTAAGCTGAATGAGTTAATCTTGATCTAGGATGGGCTGACAGATGAAGTTAACAGTTTTCCAACAAATACAATACTGCTTCTCTATTTTCCAGTCCTTTGGAAGGAATAAGAAATTCTTTGGAATATGCGACCCTCACCAATATGTATGAAATTCTATAACAATCTGCCCAGACAAGCTTGGGGAACTCCTTCACTGAAGGTTTTGAAGGACAGATAGAACATAGGGTGTAGCATGTATTTTTTGTGCTGCTTTAGTGCAGGTGAAGAGTGCAAGAGAAACATTTCTTTGATTCTAAATTTATTGTAAGCAAGTCAGGATAGGCTGTGTCTTTGGGTACACTTGTGTGCCTGTGGCTAGAAGATACATTATGTGGGTAGTTTAAGCTTGCAGAAGGATTTTTTTGCCTGGTTTGGTTTTATTTCTGCATTGAGAATCTTCCTGTACTTGATGCTTGCCTTGCTAATGGCTATAAAAATGGCCTGGAACTTGGTTTTGTTTGTATATATCTAAATTATTTAAGCAACTAAATTACTACAGAAACATCCCTATAGCAAAAGGGGCATTATTGTATCTGGACAATGGTTATTTTTTAAAGTATATTATAACTATGTCAGTTGTTCTTTTGTTACCCAAAAAAAGGCTGCAGCACTCATTTGGATTCTGTCTTAAAATACTGTATTTTAGTGACTGTGGTCTCCTCTCTCCTCTTTTTCCCTAGAGGCAGTCCCTTCCTCTGGATACTTTGCTTGAGCAAGAAAACATTGAAGGAAAATTAAGTCTTCCAGGTCTGCTTCCAGTTGCCACTTTAAAAAAGGCAGGAATACTTCTTAGGATATTATAATTGTTAGAGTTATTGATTTTCCAATTGTGGTTACTGTTATTCATATTATTTTCAGCTACTATTATTCTTATTTTCAGTCAGTTTGTTTTCTAATAGCATAAAAACTTTCCAAAACTGTGCTGATGGAGAAAAGACTGTGCTATCAGAGCTGTGACAACACATAAGGAAGCATTTATTTAAAAATATATAAACCCCATTGATGTATAGATACTCTCAGAGTCCATGGGGAAATGTATGCAGCAAGAGCAGCAATATATTTATGCAAAGGATGGCAGAATCTCTCTGAGGAAAGAAAACTCAGGTTATGTCTGTGCTTCCAGATTGCTTCAGGCTTGAGCTCACTCCTCTCACCCAAAACCCTTAATTACTGATATTGCCTGAAAGCAAGAAGCTCTGCCCAAAACAGAGGTAGGCTTGCACATGTACTGAGAATCAGTATACCTCTTTCTGACTTTCAGACAGCTATTACAAGCAGCATGGGAAAAAATCCCAAAATTTCACAGATATAAATATAGAGAGAGGGTCCAGAGGAGGGACACAAAGCGCTGGAGCAACTGCCTTATGAAGACAGGCTGAAGGAGTTGGGGTTGTTCAGCCTGGGGAAGAGAAGGCTCGGGGGGACCTCAGAGGAACTTCTCAATACCTGAAGGGGGCTACAGAAAGGCTGGGGTAGGACTTTTTAATAAGATCTGTGATGGGAGGACCAGAAATAATGGATGTAAATTGAAAGGGATAGATTCAGGCAAGATATAAGAAAGAAATTCTTTCCAGTGAGGGTGGTGAAACACTGGAACAGATTGCCTAGGGAGGTTGTGGATACCCCATGATCCCTGGAGGTGTTTGGGGCCANTACAGACATACATATGTATATATATGTATATGGAAGCTGCATGGAGGCAATCTGACTAGAGGTGACCTGCAGCTTGTGGCTTCAGCTGTTAATATGAAGCAAAAAGGTTAATATGGGTAAAATGTAAATATATGCCCAGTGTGCATTTGGTAATCTTGTGCATTAACCTGTAGTCCCTGTAAATTTAACATCCTTTCTCCATAGCTCCCATGCAGCAGCAATGACTGTCATTTCCCACACCCTGCCTCTATTAGCTTTCCATTACACCATGGTTGACAGTACATCCTGGGCCTTACTTATTCCTCTGCTTTCTGAGCAACTTTTTGTCTAAATATTCCTCTGTAGTAATTGACCACTTTTTACCCCAGCCATGCTATGGATATGTACATGAAGATCTTGACCACACTCCAGGATGCAGCCTGCCAGGAGTAGTGATAGTGTTTATACTCTGAAGCAGATCTTTTACACATTTTGAGAATACTCCAGCCTTGCAGCATCCCCACTTAGCCCTTTTGTGAGAGCAAATTTGATCGTTGCCTGTACAGTGCATGAATAGCAATCCTTGGAATGGGGCTGCAGAGAGTATCTGAGGGATGAGAAAAAACTTCACTACTCGTGAGAGCCCTGCTCTGGGTGACAGCTACTTCCCCAGGAGGCTCTGCCAATGCACCTTTCATCCAGCTCACACGTTCTTTCAGTGCTTGTGCCTGGTTTTAATGAGCAGCCAGGGGTTTGTGCAGGCTGGTGCCAGGCTGGGTTGGTTTTGTAACAGCAGGGAGCTGAATGTCTGCCCAGAGACCCCCGGACTGTGCAGTTGTTGCAGAAGAAAGTTCTATACTCACATTCCCTACATCCTCCCCTTTCCCCTTCGTCTGAAGATTTAATTAGAGCTTAGAAGCTTTTTAAATCAAGCCAATTATTTGCTTTTCTTCCTAAGGAAGGAAACTCCTTTGCTTTTTACTTGTTCCAACGCCGCTTCTTCCCAGCTTTTGCTACCGGATGCTCGCTCCTCACAGCCCTGCTTGGTGACCACCAAATAGTCTAATCCTGCTAACAGAAAAGCTTATATTGCTCCTCTATTATTTCAGTGTGCATTTCCAGAAATAGAGGCATTTCCATGCTTAACAAGTACCATCTGCTATGCCTAAACTACCCTGAGCTGCACTGTGCCATTGTGGCATAGGTGGTGGCAGAAGATCCACAGAAACAGCTTGCTAACCTCAGAAAAGTAGCAAAATGGATGATTTCTTCCCTTCTAATGATACTCCTGAGAGTATTTTGTCTGACAAAATGTCGACCCTGTGACCAGAGGGCTGATATCCAGCTAACACAGATCAGGGACAGAGCCTTTAAGGAACCCTTTCCTTTTTTTCTGTGCTGGGAGCATCCCTTCCTTGTGGACCTGTGCAATCAAGGAATCTTGGCCTCAGCCTGGATCAAGTAAATTACCTTTTATTATTTAGATATCTCTCTCAGATACACTTCCAACCCTTCAAAGCCATCTGTCTCATCTTATCTGTATCAAGAATTAGACTGAGAGTTCCCTGCTCTATTTGATTACCAAAGACATTTATCATTTGTGTCTGAGGCAACTGTGGGTGGTTGGAATTTTAAGTGTCTGCTCAGCCATTGGTGGAATACAATTAATAATAATTAGAACAAAAAAACATAGGAATATATTTAAATGAACCTCATGCATGCTCAAGGAATTGTATGCTTGGAGAAAGAGAACTACATAGGGAGGATTACTCAGAAAATATATTAAACTGAAAACAATTAATGGGATAATGTCAATTTTAATTACATTTTATGGCCAAAAAAAATCAAAACAATATTTTAAATATTTTTTTCTAAAATATATTTAAAATAGAATTTTTCTTGATGACATAAAATGTATTACTGCTTCCATTTTTCATTTAATATGATTTTATAGTGTTTTTATGGCATTGTATTATACTTTTATGATATTATAGAACTATTTTATGATACTGATTTCTTGACATGAAACATTTGTTCTTTATATAATGGACATTTTCAGCTTGGTAGAATAAAATCCTTGGCTAATATTGCAAAGAAATTGACATATATTTTTGAATAGACAACACTCAACTTTACTGTTCTCATAAGAAGTATCTAGGGTTCCTACTCTGGTTTAAAATCATAGAATCATAAAATAGTTTGGGTTGGAAGGGACCTTAAAGATCATCGAGTTCCAACCCCCNGGTTGGAAGGGACCTTAAAGATCATCGAGTCCCACCCCCCCTGCCATAGGCAGGGACACCTCCCACTAGACCAGGCTGCTCAGTGCCTTGTCCAGCCTAGTCTTGAACACCTCCAGAGAGGGGGCATCCACAACCTCTCTGGGCAACCTGTTAATAATGTGGGGTTTTTTGCTTCATGAGGCTTTGAAATATTTTATTTGGCTTACAATGCCCCAGAGACTTCTTTATTGCATCAAAGGTGTGTTATGGCAGAGGACACTCAGTCCACCTGGGAAATGTCACACTTGGAGTTCTCTGTGACACTGCCTTCATAGGCCAAATCTCTGTTATATGTAGCAACTCAATTACACTGTTAAACATAATAGTTTTAAAATAGCAATGTAAAAAAATAATATATTTATATCTATTAACAGCTGTACAAATATATAGATCAGATTAATGTACAGTTAAAGTCCTGCCCAAGGTCCCTTTCTGGATACACATCCTTTAAGCAGATTTTTGGCATACCTTGTCCTTTTCCTGCTAAACTTCATTTTATCTCTACTGTTGTCTTTTCTCTGAGCTCCAGACTTAAAAAAAGTAAAGTAATCCATAGCCTCATTTGAATAAAACTTCATAAAGAGCACTTGCAAGATTCTGAAATTCTCGGTTAATTAAAAACTGATTACATTTAATTGTAGACAGACTTGCAGCATATTGGGAACTATTTCATTTCACTAGGCTAAACAGCTGTGACTAAAAGGATTACTGACAGAGGAAAACATTCTTCCTAAATTAAAGGTGCACTCACATGAAAGTGTCTGTTTGACCATGTGTGGATGAGTATTGAGGAGTAGTATAGTACATTAACATATTGAATATTTAGGAATAGTATAGCATATTGATACCAGACCAAAGAGATTAGAAGATTAATAGTTTTGAAAGGTGAAGTATGGTCATTATCTGTTTGTTCCTGCAGTCCTTCATGCCCAATTATTCATTCATAAGGATCTGTGATCCCTGCTATTTTCATTAAATATATAAATATCCAAATACAGCAGATGTGACCTTTACTATAAATTGGTTTGCTCCTCTTTGAGCTTACTCTCAAACTGCTCTAAAACAGATTTCAGTGCTCAGTTCTTTTATTTTTCTCCCCCTGTCCACTCTGTTCCTGCTTGGTGTTTCTCCTGACACATTACCCCCTCATTCCCCTCTGTCTCCAGTAAACTATCACTGTCTGGTAGACCTCTACACCCTCAGTGAGACATCCTCAAACCCATAAAGTTGCCTTTCAGTTGCACTGCAATCTTTCAGCAAGGTTTTTTGTCTCACACCCTGTGCTGTGCCATCCTTTTAATGTTGTCATCATTCACTTAAAAGCCACTGATTGGGATCCTCTATACTACAAGATTATACAGCTGCTTCATACAGAAATCTTGTACATAACCTGTTAGTAAAATTGCTGCTTGATAAAAAATTGTAGTTCTTTTTCAGTCTAAAACTAAGTTTATAAGAAAATAAAACATTCTCAAAGCTCTACACTAGTAATCAAATAACACCTTTTTTCTGTAACTTTACAAAACCAAATAGAAAAGGAAAACTATAATTTCAAGTTTCTTGAAATTATTGAAAAACTTGAATTATTGAAAAAATTGTAGTTCTTTTTCAGTCTAAAACTAAGTTTATAAGAAAATAAAAATATTCTGAAAGCCACTGTAATCATATAACACTTTTTCCTNATTATACAGCTGCTTCATACAGAAATCTTGTACATAACCTGTTAGTAAAATTGCTGCTTGATAAAAAATTGTAGTTCTTTTTCAGTCTAAAACTAAGTTTATAAGAAAATAAAACATTCTCAAAGCTCTACACTAGTAATCAAATAACACCTTTTTTCTGTAACTTTACAAAACCAAATAGAAAAGGAAAACTATAATTTCAAGTTTCTTGAAATTATTGAAAAATTTGAATTATTGAATTATTGAAAAAATTGTAGTTCTTTTTCAGTCTAAAACTAAGTTTATAAGAAAATAAAAATATTCTGAAAGCCACTGTAATCATATAACACTTTTTCCTGCAACTTTACAAAACCAGATAGAAAAGGAAACTATAATTGCAAGTTTACATTTCAAAAGTGAAATCTGTTTTCTGATATCAATGAAATTGAATGATACGTAATATGATATACATTAAATAAGCTTAATTTTAAACTTACGCATATGCATTGGAAATTCAAGCTTTCTCTGATGTATTATTTTCCATCGTGGAAGATTATATAAACACACTGCAAACCAAACTGCTTGTGCACATCAGAGTCCAGCAGCATGGATCTGTGGTTACAGTCCCATCCCACACAAAAACATTCAAAATTATAATAAATATTCACAGTTTCCACTTTAAAATCAAATAACAGGACAAAAAATGGTGATTACTTGGTTTATCCAGAAATTGTGGTCCAGTTTACATTTTCATGTTATTATCATGAAGAATTAATGCTGAATCTATCTCTTGATAAAGGTGAACTACAGGGTTTTATAGGAAACAAACATACTGAGAATGAATTAAGAACTCCCTACAGCATTCCAAATTAACCTATTTTTTTACATACCCTTCATACACTTTGAATCTGATAATCTTAGATGCTACAGCAAAATATATCTGTAAATTACATAAAAATATATAAAATCCAAAGCACTGAAGAAATATTTTGTGGTAGTTAAATGAGATATCCAGCAATGCTGAAAACAATGATGATCATTAAAAATACTTCATTAGTCCAGCTTAACATCAGAAAACAGGGGTCATTTTGTTTAAGAGATGAAAGCAGTGATCAAACAGATGAGAGAAAATTTTTTATTCTAGGAAGACTCTTTGAGAAAGATGTAGGCCAAGCAGTAAGTGCATCTGAGACATCTTGACATGTGGTAGGTGAAAACACCATTGCCATCCTTGACAAGACAAAGCTCTGCCCTGGAATAAAACCTCTGTTTTCTACAGCCATGACAATGGCAACTTTATGAGAAAGGCAAAAAAAACCAACTCAGTTCATCTTCAGATTTGTTAAGTAGAGCTCAGCTTATCTGAACAAAGCTGTGTCTGACATTTGGCAAAGTGATGCTGCCAACATATTGTGAAGCAGTGGCCATTAAGTGCCTGAGATTGTATCTTCCCATTTGCAAAACTGCTTCAAACAAAAGGAGGGATACAAAATGTATCAGGTATTCAAGAGCATTGGAGCATTTAAAGATTGTCAAGCACCACAGCAACCTGCTGGCTCAGCCTCCAGAAGTGCACATCAAGGACACTGCAGCAACATCCAGCCCCTTTCAAAAATATTTCAGGAGCCAGGGAGAGGCAGATAAGTGTGCAGGTGTCAAAAGTGTAGCAGAGCACCTTCATTCAACAACGATTCAGCAGTACTATTATTATCCTGATTATATCTTCACACCACTTAGCAGACTTAACAGCAACTTGCAGGCTGAGGCTGCTGGAGAGCCTTGCTTGACACCAGACTTGATCCCATTACCTTGAAAATTCAGGGCTTACTCTGCCACATGGTTTGGTCATGACTTATAATCTTAATTGGCTTCAAGGTCAAAGAGAAGAGGTTATATTGTAAGAAAAGATTTAAAAAATAGATTATTGTCACCTGAGGGGAGGATTAAAACTGTTGGAGGACAGACCCCTTCTAGCCAAGCAGCCACTGAAGAACAGTTGGTTCAATTTCAATGAGATAGAACTCTTAGAAAAGTTTGTACTGATAAAAGCAAAATGTTTACAGAGGTAATTTCCAATAAAAATCCCAGATAAAAAAGGAGAAATATGTGCTTGCTGATGTAGTCTGTATCAGGCAGCTCCTCAGAGTGTGAGTGCTGTGTCCTGCTTAGGGTCCTTTTCCCCTGCTACACACTCAAGCCATAGCAGAAAACAGACTTTTTCCAAAGAATTGTTCTGAAAAGAGTAAAAAACACTATGCAAAAGATCACAGAATCACAAAATGCGCTGAGTTGGTAAAGACTTATTCATGTGGATTCACTGAAAAACATGGATGTAAAGATGTTAGTGCAATCTGCCTTTCACTGGTGTGATATACACACTTCTCATGTTGAAAACTAGATGTTGAAAACTGCAAGTCTGCAGATGACACCA
>VZTY01014715.1:41229-76584 GCA_013400935.1 Turnix velox | reverse complement strand
TGGAACTTGATGATCTTTAAGGCCCCTTCCAACCTGAACTATTCTATGATTCTATGATTCTATGCTTCTATTAAATGAAAATATTCCTCTCAGCTGAAGCAAAGTCATCAGTCTGTATGTGGTGTATCAAACCCCACCTTTCTAGGCAATTTTAATGTAGGAATTAATCAAGAGTTTGTGGATGAATTCTTTTTCTGTGTGAGGTACAGCTAGCAGGGTACAAATGGATTTACTGCACTCATTCCATAATAACCTCATTCCTGCTTTGCAGGGGAGGTTGTATTTAATGTCATGTTCAGTGTATGCCTGGCCTTGCTGCCCCAGCTGATCATTCCCCAGAATGTTCTTAGAGAGGAAACCTATGGCAGTTTCATTACTACTAAAGCTAATTTCTCCCATATTTCTTCCAGTATCTTAACATTTGAATGTGGACATTATGCTTTTCTCCCTTTACTTACAACAACAGCAAGGTTGAGGCATGTGACGGTGTCATTTTCTGTCCCAATAGACATGTCAGGTTCAAAACGAGCAATGTTGGGCAACATGTAGGATATTGTGCCATCAGAGTTCACTGTGATATTTTCTTTGGGTAAATATCTCACCCTTGAAATACAATATTAAAACATAGAACATTTTTAATATTTGATTTTTGAGACAACACATAATCATACCTGACTGAATTAAAAGGTGATGAACACTTTTGTAGAAGTTGAATATTTTATAAAGACTGAAAGAATTCTAAAATTTTCAAGTGACTCTGTGTAAAAATTCCATTTCCTGTAAAATAATTTTCTTCTGGAAATATTTCCTTAGTGCCTAATGGAATTTTTTTTATATACCAAGATGAAACATTTTCTTTTTAATAATTATTTCTGTAATGAATCTTGTATATTTTTACACTTTGTTTTAAATCAATTATATTTTGACATATTTTTCTTAAGTTCTCTTGTGATTGCATGTAATTAGAAGGGGATGACTCAGATCAGTCAATAAAAATTCTGAAGTTTTGATTTCATAGGTCTGTGTTACAACAAAACAGATTAGAGGTTAAATCTCTAATGGGAGTCACCTCGATAACATTTCACACACATGTGGAGATTTGAAAGCAATCTTACAGCTCCACTGTGATTTTCTTAAGCCTCTCAAGCATGCCTTGTCAGCAAATCACTAAGGTCCAAATCTCTGAGCTGCTGCAGTTCTGGCTTTAGCTCTACTCTTGAAGATGTCATCCTCTTGCTAACCCCTCTGTGGAGGCAGGCATTGTGACTTAGTCTATGCTGTGGGCCCACAAAACTTGTCCCAGCTCCATCCCAGAAGGGATGTATCTTCATGGTAGTGCTTCCAGCCTGGACATAGGGGTAGCAAAAGTTTCAGAGTTCTTCTCTACAATAAAGATGTGGCCAGTGGAGCTGGGCCTTATCTTGAGAGCAAACAGATCTTGGTTTCTCAAGATTGAGTTGTGTGTATGCCATCATTTTTATTAATAGTTTAATGTGCTCCCTGAGAGTATGGAGAATTGTTTTCCAATTAATATTATTTCTAACTGGATGCAAAAAAAAGCTTAGAAAATTTTCCCACTTATCAACAGAATCCCAGGCTACAGATGAGACAGAGAAAAACCTCATGTCATAGACATTCAAGCAGACATAATATCCCAGCATAACTGCAGAAGTGAGAAGAGCAATAGTCATCATTTCTTACAGTCTCATCTGGGCTTCTGGCACAGATTTGTTTCCAAGAAAACAATTTTTTTCCAATTACAGTGTAACCATTTCTGATGTTCTCCAAGGTACTTTATGAAATATGAACAATCTCTTGCCACCAGAGTTACTCAGTTAGAGATAAGCAGTCCAAAACTATTTTGTAAATATAATATCTATCTCCAAAAATGAAGAAAGATATACCACTGTAGAAAAGCAACTTCATAGTAAGGATGCCAGTGATATCTTGATATTGGGTGTAATGATACAGGAAACATCTATTACACCTATGTCTACATCATATTTAAAATTATGCAAATGATGAAAAGCTTCTGGAATGGAGATGGGCTGCTGCTTCTAGGTCTTAGCTAGTACAAACAAAGAATGCTTTTCAGAAGAAAAAATTAGAAAGAAAAAATTAAAATTAAATTTAAATCATATAAGCACAATAGATTATTGTAATGAATATTGTTGTAAGACTGAATTTAGCGGATCCGGCATGTTTTCTTTGATGTAAAAAGTTGGCAAGCACTGAAAGCAACAAAGGAACATGCCTGTGTGTTGTTGTGGCAAACAAATTGCTAGTGAGTAATCATTTTTCACAGCTACACACACAATTATCTGTGACCTATATGCATTTTCCCAATGTGAGACCCAATACAGAAAGTGTTAGCAAATGCTGCATGTAGTTGAAATTTAGGCATTTTTAGCAACTCTGACTAAAAATCTGAATCTGGAATTTCAAAAACCAATTTTAACTCAGCCAAACTTTCTCTGACATTGACAAAACTTCTGATACAACATACACTGGGGGCTTTGCTTACCTGTATGTGTACGGTCCTCTCTGTTCAAGTTTAGGGCGTGCTCCTTCATCTAACACCTCTGAAGGATTTTGCACATGGAAAACCCAAAATTGCCTGTAAACTGAACTTCCTGGAACAAGCCAGTTTTCATAGGCAATGGTACCATTTCTGATGACAGCTTCCTAAAACAACAAAAATCAAGGCTAAAATTAATGGTGAGCTGCATTTCCTTTCCAAATGGCTGCAGAAGGACACTTAAGTAAACACAAATTAATAATAAAAAAGTTATTTTATCATGAGTGTGATGCTTGAAGAACACCTTTTTGTCCAACATTTGAAGGCAGTCTGACATTCCTGTTCAATGACAGCAAATTGGAGTCCCCCTAAAATAAGTGATCAGAAAATTGATATAATCACTATTGTAGCCAGCACCAAAACCCTTCTACTGCTGTGGCTTGCCATTACCTGAGCCCCCTAATTCTTGCCAAACCCATGCAAAAAAAAAATCTTTTAATGGCTGAATGATACCCAGCAGTTTTTAGAATCCAGAAACTGCTTTTCATGCATTTGCAGATAGCCCAGGGAAGTAAATGAGAATTACCTCTCAGCATTACACAGACACTAAGTAATTTTACACCCAGAGAAAGAAAATAGTGCAATTGCAGGACTCTTTGTCAGAAAACTCTTGTCATTAAAACTGAGGCTTTATAAGAAATGTTTCTAATTTAGATAAAAAAATATCAGGGAAGTTTCATAGATTTAGGGAATAAGATCAAAATATGGCTGTGAGGATAAGACAGGACATCAGGAACATCTTAGAGTAACCAATAGCTTTGTGTCTGTGGCACTCAGAGTTACCATGATTGATGCCTTTTCAGTCTTTGGGACTGCAGAGTGAGGAGGAGAGTTTGAAGGTGAGTTTGAAGGTATATCCCCTGTATGCTTTTCTGTTCTATGCCAGGCCTTTTCCAAAGCACTAGGATAATGTATCTTTTCCCCCATGGTGGTAAAAATTCAGAAAGGTTTTACTATAAGAAGAAGAATCTAGGATGCATGGCTTCAGCATATAGTGTGCTTTGTTATTAGAATGGTGCAATATTAATTAGTTAATTTGCACAGCTCATAGAATCCGAGAAATTAAAAGGCTGGAATCACTCCAGGGAAGCAAGAAAAGACCAAATTACCAGTTGCTACATTTTCTTTCTAGCTTAAATTCCTGTCTCTAGAGTTTGCTTAGCAAGCACCATCAAAAAAAAATGGATCCTACCAATTAAGAACCACTGCAGTTAGAAATTAATCCTGTGTCTTGGAGAACTTGTATCACAGGCAGGGTTTTTACATGGAAAATCTGTTTGCACAGTGGAGTTGCAGATGCCTTGCTGGTAGTGTAAAGCACTTGCCTTGCAGTCTAAATATCTGCTATAATTTATGTGCATTTGTGTGAAAGGGGAAGAAAACTTTGGCACAGCCAATGTGTTATCAGCTTGGACTCCAGATCTGAAATGCTCTTCAGCCTTGTTATGCAAACCTCAAGAGGTTAAATACTCTGTCACAGCTATGGTCCAGCATGGGGCAGACCATCTCCTTCATGAAGACAGAAATTCTTTTGTGATTTGGAAATTACCTCCACATTTTCCACAGGGAATTGTTAAAGCCTGTGGGAGAGGTTGACTGATATAAAGAAAGGCACAACTCATTTTGCTCAGTTTGCCTGCAGACTGTACTCAGCAAGGTGCTGAGATGGGGGCAGATACCAGGATTTTGACCTTCTGCCTCTGAAACTGTGGTGGGGAAATAGGGAAATGGCTATGAAATCCTGACAGCTGTATTGTTAAGGGGACAAACTGATTGTTGTAGAAGGCAACAATGCACAGGCATTTAGGTGAATGGATAAGTTTCAATTTTGTGACATTGAATTTTAAAGAAATGTTACTTACTTCTTAACAGTTTTCCCTTCCTTTCCATCCATTCCTCCCTCACCTTATAACTATTTACTAGGTGTTATAAAAGCACAGGATGATATGCTGACTCTGCTGCCACTCACTACAGCATTTGCTCAGAGTGCCTGAGCCATAGGATCTCTCCTCCCATCCTGGAGATGCACAGAACTAGTTCTCAGCTTTAGACATATTGGACACTTTGAAAAATGTTTATTCTGCAATGATAACTTCATATTACTTCGTTGGCTTGGAAGAATATAAAAAACACACTTCCTCTCAACCTTCTATGATTCTTCTATATATAATCATCTTCTATGATTCCATGATTCTGTGATTCTCTATCCAAATGACTTTAGTTTTCCAAAAGGTGGATCTTTGTCCTTAACCCTCTCCTTGCTATTACATGGAAAATGAAAAATGTGCAGGACTTTGTATCAGCTCCTTAGTAAAACCAGTTCAACTTCTTATGTACACTGAGGCTGTGGGCCTTGTGACAGACCTCACCATGTACTTTCTGTAGTCCCCATTTTTTGCACTTTATAATATATTTTCTCATCAATTCTGAACAAATTTGCTGTCTGCCTAAAGAGATGAGTCTCTCCTTCATTTTACATGGAAGAATAGCTGCTGTGTCCATATTACACCCTCAGGAAATGCCAACAGAGAAAAATTACTTTGGTCATTGTATGAAGAGATCCCTGGGACAGCTATGGGACAGCTATGGGACAGCAAGGTCACAACCAGTTACTGTGTGGATTTTCAGGCCACCATTTACTTTGTGATAATCTCAATGATAGTCTTGGGAGATGAGTCAAGGGGACAAATGATCCAACCTGACAGTGTCTCAGCCAAAAGGGCAAGCTGACTCCTGCAATCCCTGCTAACCCAATCCATGTGACTCCCCCTTCTTCTGCACCAGCTCTCATTCTTCAAGGAGATGTTTATCCTTGATGGACTGGAGGTAGACAGTCTCCTTTTAGCTTTTGCTGAGTTACCTTTCTATCAGTGAGCCACTTGGCTCCATGGTGTGAGTAGGGGAAGGATCAGATAAGGGTTACAACAAGGGAAGCAACAGGACAAAAGAGGGAGGAGGAGGAAGGGAATAAGATCATTATTTTTGGTGGCATTCAGCCATTATTGTTTTTCACATTTCTCCCACAAAGGAGATGCATATGATTGTCTACAACATACTTCAAGAGTGCAAATGGTGGATAAAAATGGAAGAAAATCTAGAACCCTGTCTTTATTCATATCTTCATTTATAAGATTAATATCTTCACATCAAAAAAACCTTGTGTTTTGGCTGTCTAATCACTGGTGAGGGCAGCCCTGAGTATCATCCCTGTCTTTGGCTGCTCACTTAAAATAATCCCTGTGTAACACTAAAATATTTTGTGATATTATGAAAGGAAGGGCAATTAGTGAAACTACTAATTTGTAATTGAAAATGTGAATCACTTCTCAGCTCCATAGGCTCTAATATCTTGTGCAATTGTTAGCTGTTGCTGGCAAAAGTAACTGGTCAAGTTCATCTCATGGCATAACTGTGAAAGTCTGAGTGAAAACAATGGGAACTTTAACACCTTTTTGCTTCTGACACATTTTTTCCAGATTTGTGGGCCAACTGGCACTACATAAATTCAAGAAAAGCTGAGCAATCAGTAGTACAAGCTTGATACACTTTGTGACTTCACTTTGAAATCAGCCATCATGACCTCTGATGAAGAAATACAAAATATAAGACAAAAGTGGCTCTGTCTTGAAAAAGTATGTTACCAGATGGACAAAAGATACCAACTCCTGGCAACTGAGAGATGCCATGAATACTTTAGTTTGTGAAAATAGATGTAACTAGTTTATCTCTATGTGTTGTATGTGTTGGGTTGCATATGTAAGCTAGAAGAAACAAATTATACAGTTCTGTAAATCTGAACAAGCTAAGTTCTGGAAAACACATCAGTTTTTCAGCTGAAGCCATCTATTACTTTTAAAGATGTTATTATCATTATAATTATAATATTATATTATAACTAGCCTCTATTCAGGCTCTACTGGATCACCTTTTTCTGTCCTTGATCATATAAAATCACGGAATACAATCCGGTTTATCTTTGATAATTCTGGGATTTGTGTGATTAGAACAGCTACATTTTGCTGGAAGCCAGAACTTGCTTTAGCTTCATTTGTTTAGATAAAGAATTAGCATATGAAAGTCACAAACGCAATTTAAAGTGACAAGTGTTTCCTGTGCCTCCACGAGGAGACATAATTTGGTCAATCACAGAGAACAGGTATGTAGAGAGACAGATGGTAGGAAAATCATAGAATAGTTTGGGTTGGAAGGGACCTTTAAGGTCATCAAGTTCCAACACCCCTGACATAGGCAGGGACACCTACCACTACATCAGGCTGCTCAGTGCCTTGTCCAGCCTGGTCTTAAACACCTCCAGAGAGGGGGCATCCACAACCTCTCTGGGCAGCCTGTTCCAGTGTTTCACTACCCTATCTTATATCTAGACTGAATTAAAATTTACATCCATTGTTTCTAATCCTCCCTTCACATATCTTCTTAAAAAGTCCTACCCCTGCCTTTCTGTAGACCCCCTTCAGGTATTGATAAATTACTATGAGGTCCCCCCTGAGCCTTCTTTTCTCCAGGCTGAGCAACTCCAACTTCTTCAGCCTGTCTTCATAGGACAGTTGCTCCAGCCCTTTGATCATCTGTTTAAGCAACATTAATAGCTAAATTTTATAGCTTTATTTCTAACAACAGCAGAGACTAACCCTGAAGACTCTACAGAAAGAGTCCAGCACTGAGGTATTGCGCTAAACCAAGCATTTTTTTGTATTATCAATTCATCAAGAATTTCATATATGAAATACCATTAAGTGGCTTCTGTTAACCTCCTGAGCTCATGGGAGAAAGCAAAAGCTCTTAGAGAAATGGTGATAAAGACTTTTCTGGCTACCATTTGGTTTGAATAGTTAAATCTAGTAGAAGAATAAAGCTAATCAACTAAAACAAGTTAGTTTTATCATAACTGAAATGATGGTGATTTTTCCTAAATAAATTATATTGTGTTAAGGGAGGGAAAGGAAAAAAGTGGTAACCAAGCTGTGGCAAAACATCTCTTTCCAACAATATGATGCATGCTTTCCAGCTTCTTTTTTTGAATTAACACTTCATTTAGAACTTCTTAATGTTGGACATGGTAGTGACTACTAATAATTATAATAAATATGATCATGTGGAACTGAAATGTGTGTATTCAATTAAAAAGGCATATTTTGTAGCTGCAAATGAAATATTCTTCTAAAGAACACTGAAATTTCTGTGTTTCACTCCTAACAAGAGTTTTGTACTAACAGGACAGTTTTGTAAATGCCTAAGGCCTTTGTGGAAAGAAATCTCTCCTCTCTGGATAGATTCAGTGGCTGGAGAGCAGGATTTTTGCTCTTTCATATTGAAATCAAAGGCAGCTTCTAAGGGGAAAGTTTCTTTTCTCTGAAGAGTAATAGAGATGATAGAACTGATCTCAGTCAGTAGATGCCTGACAAGATGTTGCTGATGGCAGTGTAATTTTCAGCCTGCTCTTCAAATAACTCCTTCTTTAAAGGATTTCTAAAATGATTTGGAAAATATATAAAATGCTGGAATTCAGAACTGAAAATTCTGACCCCTGCTGGAGGCACTAGTGGTCATAGCTTATCCAAAAATTATGTGAGATGAAGGTAAAGCAGTCTGGTGTTGGAAAACAGCAATGTGTTTGTGATGAAGCACTTATGTATGTCATTAAACTGGAACACATGAAAAGGTGACATCTTGGTTTTCCACATTACTTGGACTTTGTGTTGTTCATCCATAGACTGGTCATGGGTGGAGGTCAGCACCTGCCTGTCAGGAGATAACAGCCTACACCCAGAGAGTCACTGTCAAATTTCTAAGGGCAATGAGATTGTCTATATGCTTGTAGATGCTTTATCTTTGATGCAAAAAGCTTGCTGCCTCACAGCAAAATATATCTTGAAGTGTTTGCTCAGATTAATCTCTCAATGACTGCAATAAAAAAGATATGAGGCTGGTAGGTAAGCTGCAAAGATGTGTGCTTAAGAGAAACATGCTTAGGCTTATGCTGCCACCAGAAAAAGAGTGTTAAGTATTATGGATTGCGTTGAATTTTGAAATCAAATTTGTCTCTTCTCATTGGTAGGTGATAAAAAGCTCAACTGGACTTGCTTGAAGGTAAATTGATGATAATATGATTTAACTAAATCTTGATAACAAGATGATTTGTGACAATTTAACTTGTTATAGGATGAAGTTTTCCCCTTTTACTAAAAAGATGTCATTTTGACATTTATTTTCAACTAGTGGTGAAGATTCAAGTTCAGACTTTGCTTCATATGACTCCAAATGTAAACAGAAGCACTTACAGGCCATATCTGAGAGAAAATCTAACTCTTTTTTTTTTCTGGCCCCAAAGTCTCTCTTAAGAAATTATAAATAAAACTATTTGACATAGAAGCTGATCTGTTTCAAGCAAATATTTCCTTTAAAAGTTAGGTTCCTAAAAGTGAAAGTTTTCACATAAAAAATTACTTTCTGTATGTTCTGCTCAGCAGACTGTTTCCTCTGTCATTTCCATGTGTATCTTAAAAAACTTGTATTAAACCCCAAATATATGGTTTTCTTGGTATTCCTTTCACCAGCAAATCAGAATTACTTCAAGTCAAGTCTCTTTTAAGCATCTACTGAACTGATTATGTGTTTCTGCTTTTCTGAAAAATTAATACCTTTTCTGAAAATTAATTATCTTAGAGTCTCATGGTCTCCCTAAAAAGTCAGCATGATAAATAAGAAAAATAATCTAGCATGACTTTTGCTTAGGAAGAAACTCAATCCATTTAGTTAAATAAATAGAGTTTCTACAAATTTGGGGTTTTTTTCTGTTTTATATGAATACTGGTATTTGAAATGGGTAGGAACATCTGAAACATGATCACAATGCATAAAATTACGTGGAGGTTGAGGAAAAAAGGGCTCCATCTAATACTTTACCACAAATAACTCACACAGGTATAATTTCAAATGTAGACATTTGCAAATCATGCTGCATAACTGGTTCAATAGTGCCAACAAACAGATGAACACATAACATTGCTAATAAGTGTAATTTGCTTTGGGAATACTTAATGGTGTAAGATAACACTCCAGAATAACTTCAAATAAATATGGAACATATGGAGATACTTTCAGAACTATGTGCTCTCTAGAAAACCTGACATTTCATCAAATTGTTGATCAATTAAAATAATTTGCAAATATTAAGATTCTGATTTCTTTGTAAAATGTTTCAATGTGTGACATTATCTCATGAAAATTAGATTTCTGCTCTCTATGCAGAGCAAAAAAAAATGAAAACTGCAATAAGAACTGGAAAATTCATCTATAGGTTTTCTCTGAGTTTTCTCTCAAAATTAAAATGTCATGCACTTTTATGTTATGTTACGAATGTTATGTATTTCTTTTTTAAAAGTGATGGTAGAATCTGGATAGAGCCTCAATGGACTTCCTGACAGTTCATATAACTTCTTCCTCAATTGCCTTCCACAGATGTTGAGTTTAAAGACAATCTTCCAGAAAATCCTTTGAATTATCTCCTAGATCTTCACAGTTTTAAGTGCCACATCAGATCATTGGGAGGGCTAACCACTGACTATCTCTAGATTTTTAACTGTGGGAGAGCTCACATTGATCACAGTGACCCTGGGTCATGACTCCATGGTGGAGATCCCAGGGCTTCCATGGTCTTTCATTCCAGATTACTACATGATTTAGACCTTCATTTATATTACCTTTTCATCAAATATGTAAAAATTAACCTCCAATTTTTTTTTTTAAGACAAAACTAGGTCCTAAAGAAACAAAACAATCTAAATATCAGGACAAAATTGTATCCTCCAGGTCTAAAACATTCTGATTCATTTTTTCTTCACAATCCTTGAATTAAGGAGTTGTGAAGATACAGTCTGATCCTGTAGCCTTGCAGAGCACTTTGGCATGGCTCATATAGTCATAAATGTGAGCTGAATGCATGTAAAATCAGGATTAGATTTTACAACAAAAAAAACCAACAAAAACCAACAAACCAAAAACAAACAAAAAAACAAAAAAAACCCCCACCCCAAAACAAAATTAAAAAACCCCAAAACAAAATTAAAAAAACCCCAAAATAAACCAAAACAACAAAACAAGTAAACAAACAAACAAAACCAAACCAATCAACCAACCAAAGAAAAATCAAAAAAACAAGAGGAAAGAAATTTGGAACATAACACAAGACTTAGAAATCCCAACTATTTACAACTATTTAATAACCATAAAGTGTACAGATTGAAAAAAAGTAAGAAAAAAAAATTGTACCTTTCTTATTGCACTGCCTATAAGGTGATCTCCAACTGGTATCAGAACTCCTCCAAGGATAGCCAGCACAGCACCAATGATGGCCCCAGCGAGAAGCCCACAGTTTCTGTTACAGCCCATTCCTCCTCTTTGTCAGGGGGCAGAAAGGCAATGCAAAAATTTCCTTGCTGTAAGGCTTGGTGTATTTTTCTTGCTTCTTGGTCCAAACAGACTCACTGATCTTCCTGAGAGAGGCTGCTAATATAAGCTAAGGAGAGAATGAACAAAAATCACATTCCAAAGCTCAAAGTACGAAGTGCGTGAGGTTTAGCAGGTAGGAAGATAACACATCAAACACAGCCAGACAGTGGAATCAATGCCAACAAAAAATGTTGCATGTACTTTTGGCAAGCGTTTCTTTTTCTTCTTTTTTTTCTTAGAGGGGCTTGGCTGCATTAGGCCAAGTAAAAAGAATTGCTATTCCTCAGATAAGCACCTTCTCTAAAATCTCCCTGTGCCAAATGAGGTGAGAACACCCTGCTTTTAGCACAGCCTTGCCATGCCCATGGCTCCCACTTCAGGCAAAACCAGGACTTTACAGCATCGTGTAAGCTACCCAGGCTGTTGCTGATTCTGCACTATGCCAGTAAGGAAGTCCTAGAAAGCCATCAGCAACTTGGTGGGAATGGCAGCCCCTAATGAAAACAACCTACAAGGAATAGATTAGTCCAGATCTCTGTCAGACCACAGTCTACGACTGATATTTCGTTTCAGCGGTTTCCTATCAAAGGCATGGTTGGATTTTCCTTTGAGAGCTGCATTCTTACCATCACCTACTTTCATCAGTCCCAACTGCATTACAGAAAGACAGAATTCTTAAAGGGAACCTAGATTTTTATCATCAAAAGATGCAATGCCTTATATTTCAAGATCACTCATTAAAAAAAGTTACTGCAGTTATTCACTGTTGTTGGTGATAAGTGCTAACGTATCTTCAGACCCCTAATGAAAGGTGTTGTAAAGAAATTCAGAATGACACCAGTTCTGAGAGATGTGGTAAAATATAAACTCCCAGTGATATTTTTGTCCATTTTGTTACTGTCTATGAAGAACTGAGACAAAGAGCTGCCTAATTTGCCATTTATTCTAGCTCAGGAATTAATTGCATCAACAGAATCTGTGAGTTTGTTATTTGCTCTAGGCCTCCAGCAAACATAAAATCTTGCTAACGTATCTTCAGATGTCATCTATTTTAGATGTCATGGTTCATATCCTTCTTATTCTGTTTGTTAACATGTGATCATCTCTAAAATCAATTTTAAAGCTGCTATTAGTTGCAGAGTTAATTATGCATTCAAGGCCTAACACGAGAGAGCAAAGGACAACATAGAGATAGGGTGGAAGGACAACTCAGCTCGAATTCCCATTTTAATCATGAGGATTAAAGGGCTAAAAAATCTTCACAAATCTCTAAACAGTAAATTAGGTGTAAGAATAGCACGTTTTGTTTTCATAGATGCAGTTATGATGCCCCTTTATTAAAAATAGGACACACACAGCATGCACAGACATACCAGATAAGTGTTCTCCCCTGTACTACCAACCTCACTATTATTGTATGTCTGTATGGAAGCCCAGGCTGCTCCTTTTAAGAGCATTGGAAACCCACCTTTTGCCTGCTCTTGCCTTAGCAGCAGTTTAAGGCTCCCTTGCTGTTAACAAGGTCTGTTTCTGTAAATTTGAACTTGCTTGGTATTATTATGACTTAGAATCAAAGAATAGTTTGGGTTGGAAGGGACCTTAAAGATCATCGAGTTCCAACCCCCCTGCCATTGGCAGGGACACCTCCCACTACATCACGCTGCTCAGTGCCTTGTCCAGCCTGGCCTTGAACACCTCCAGAGAGGGGGCATCCAAAACCTCTCTGGGCAACCTGTTCCAGTGTTTCACCACCCTCACAGAAATTCTGTAAAGAATTTCTTTCTTATTTCTAGCCTGAATCTTCCCCCTTCCAATTTTCATCCATTATTTCTAGTCCTCCCATCACATATCTTATTAAAACTTCCTTCCCTTGCCTTTCTGTAGGACCCCCTCAGGTATTGATAAGTTACTCTGAGGTACCCCCTGAGCCTTCTCTTCTCCAGGCTGAACAACCCCAACTCCTTCAGCCTGTCTTCATAGGGCAGTTGCTCCAGCCCTTTGATCATCTTCGTGGTCCTCCTCTGGACCCGCTCCAACAGCTCAATGTCCTTCTTATGTTGTGGACCTCAGCACTAGACACAATTCTCCAGGCGGGGGATACTCCATGGATATTTGCCAGCAGGCTGACCAAAAGACTACTTGCCATCTTAGCAAAATATATTCAGTCACCTGCCACCAGATCACTATTTGTGGTTTCCACATCAAAACTGTGCCCTTTCACAGAATCACAGAATATCAGGGATTTGAAGGGACCTCAAGAGATCATCTAGTCCAATCACCCTGCCAGAGCAGGAACACTTAAACCAGGTCACACAGGAATGTATCCAAATGGATTTTGAATGTCTCCAGAGAAGGAAACTTCACAGCCACTCTGGGCAGCCTGTTACCATGCACTGTCACCCTCAACCTGAAAGTTTTTTCAGGAAAACCTCCTGTGTTCCAGCTTGCCCTTTGTCCTAACATTGGAAGTCACTGAGGAGAGCCTGGCTCTATCCTCCTGATATTCACCCTTTACATATTTGAGTCCTTTACTTGTAAATGTAAGTCACCAAGGAAGAAACCAGATTTGGCTAAAGTTTTTGACTTACACTAGGGACAACGAACAGTCTCTTCACATCTGTAAACCTGGTTTTTGCTACCAAAGGAGATAGACCTAATCTGAATATCAGGTTTCTTAGTTAATTTTCTTTCCACAGCTGTGTTACTCTGCATATTTGCCCAGAAAGGCAATAAAAACATTATGAAGAATATCCATTTTTCCAAACTTTTCACGGAATTTTATGCATTTTCTCAAAGATAACTGAAAGATGGCTTAACCAAAGTATAAACCAAACAAGTTTCTAAAGACACTTTAGTACAGCTGATGGATGCATTATATGGCTAATAGCAGACTTCAAATCAAAATCAAGTTAGAAATTGGATAGAATTTCTAAGTGAAAGCCAGTAGGACAAACCCCACACAGATATGTTCAGATCAGTATATTTAGTGTGGCAAAAAAGGAACTGTACTAAGGCTGAGCAATTCATCAGAAAAGTGATGTGGGGGTTTAAAAATCTGACTGATGTTACACATTGTAGCAAATCTATGGATTTTCTCTAATTCTGAAAAGTATCTATGTTAAGTTGATTTTTTCCCACAGTGCTATCTATTCTATCATTTCTTTAAAGTATGCAAATACACATTTCAAAATTCATGGAAACTATCTCTTCCATAGGTGTTTAAAGATGACTTTTAGACATTGTCAGACTTTTTATTCTTGGCTGATATGTTGAAGCTTTTCAAATTCAGCAGAAACACACCTTTTCACAGAACTCATTTCCATCTAAATATAATACTACAAGATCTTTGAATAGATTTTTTTTTGTATTAGGAAAACTAAGTATCTCTCATGAGCACTGGCAAGAAGCAGCTAGAAAGCAACTGGCTGCTAATAAGTTGTGTCTACTCCAACTTTTTGCCATTTGTAAAATATTCACCCTTCTCCCACCAAACACAATGCAATAGCAGTCTAGACATATCTCAGTTTATGTAATTCAAACTATCCATTACTCAACAGCAATGAAGAGCACTCACAAATAACACCCAATTTCTTATAGAAGTCAACAAGCCATTCTCATCTATGAATGTAAAATATGAAAATGTAAAATATTAAGCAGAACTTTCCAATAAGAATACAGCTGAGTCTGGGAACCCATAATCAAGCAAAAATTATTTACCTTAAGCAGAATAGATGGTGCCATAACCAAATTAAATATTGTTTATGAGACTATATTATAAATAAAACTAAGACTTGATTACAGAATTCATAAGGATTTTCATCCCATTCTAGAGTGTTGCAGATGCACTTTTTAGTATTTTTTCAGAGGTCTTCATTAGATTATTGTCAATGGAAATGGTCCATTCAAATCTCTGAAAAGTTACCTTTATAAACAACTGAACTGGAGGAAATTTGCACAATATTATTAAACTTTTTCATCCCTACTTAACTTATATACTCCTGCACATGTCAGTGAAAACCAAATCCTATTAAAAATTCAAAAAAATATCTGTTTTTCTTAATGAATTCTCCAGCTCTAATAGTAGTTCTTAAACATTACTTGACATGAAATTACTTCAGTTCTGCCAGAGAATCAGATTTACTGCCCCAGATGAGAGCAACTACATGGGGAAGAAGCAGGGTGTATAGTTAAAATTAAAGTAGCACTTGCAAATTCCTATTGAGAGAAACACAGTGTTTCTTGAAACATGTTTATAGTTTCTCCAAGGTCAGATGGTGGAAGTGAAAATCCTGAAATTATGAAGACATTTATTTGCAGGCAAGTGGTTATTTCTACTTTTTAAATCTTTGATACAGAATCACAGAATCAGGTTCATTGCAAGGGACACTGCAATTAGTTTCAAGCTTTTCATCTGCAATAGCAAACACTAGGAATATAACTTTAAAAGATGCATTTCATATAAATTCCCATGACTCCACAACTGTAGTTTCAAGAATACTAAATATGAAAAGGCAGCATTCAATTGGGAAAGAGAGCAACAGCAATCATAATATTGCTAATATAGTAGCAAAGCATTTCACTAGCACATGTAAAAATTCACTGTTTCTTATGAACAGCTGTGCAAAATCATGAGATTTTATTTTATATTACAAATAAATATTTAAAAGAGGTTTTTCTGAGGAAAACCCCCTGGTTTTAAATGCAGTACCATATGACTCACCTTGGAAAAGGGCAAGTGACTTTTCAGCTGAACGTACAAGTACTTAACACATGACTTGCATTGAATTACAAGAGGACAAGCAGCTAAATCTCCCCACCAAGCACATAGCCTCCTAACTCTGAGGGAGTGTTTATATATTCCAAGAGACGTCAGTTCCCTCTTTATCTTTCTGCCAAAAGAAAAAGTTGTATTGGTGCTGGGGAGGGGAGATATGTGTTATTTTTACAGTGTGACTAAAAGCCACTACCTACATCTCGTGGTAATATACTTAGCAGCTGCAATCTTTGTCAAATTTTGATCCAACTGAGTCAAAGGTCAAGGAGACAAAAGTACAACTTACTTATTTGGTTCATGGTCACTACTATAATATCCATGTGCTTTAATAGTACTCAGAAAGTTATGACTAACTAATTCCTGACATATTCTTTATTTTCTAATATTTTCACTATATTGAAAACTGCTGTCTAAACAAATCCTTACTACAGTAATTCTCTGTCAAAGTTCAAGCTTAACACCCTCATAGCTTAATCATTGTAATAGTATTTTTTCAAAGTAATAAAAAACAGGAAAGATCAAAATATTTTTAAAAGATATTTTATTTCCCAGTTTGTATTACAGCATTTCCTCACAGAGTGCTAAGGCTCTTCCTATTTCACTGCAAGTTCAATAAACTTCATCCCAGAAGCTTCTTTATCTTAATGTATCTAAAAATCAGTTATTTTTACACTGTCATCTGAGTAGATCAAAGTGTCACGGCAGCACAATGCCTACTAATAATTAACACTACTCAGTTCAACAAGCATCTGCAGAAATATTTTTTGAATGTGTCTTCATCTCCTCACTAAATGAATGAATTGTTTTAAAATATTTATCTGTCAGCAGAAAGAGGAAGTGATTCATATTTGGTTTATTTAGTCATGAGTGAAAATATTTCTAAAAATAGATACTATCCAGAGGTCCAGGCTATAGCACAAACAGCTTGTGTTCCACATGTTTAGTATTTGCTGTGTGTTTCAACTGATTGTGTCCTATTTTTGATCTGAAAGCTACGCTTCTGTGAAAAAAACCCTTTCTTCTGATATACATCCCTGAAGAAGATTTAAAAAATTGAAGTTTTATCTCCACCTAGGAAAAGCAACAGTGAAAGTGAGACTGATCATTTGAAAACAATCTGTAGGACAGTCTCTTTGCCAGGGAAAAATTACTTTCTCCAATTTTTACATCCTTGATAAGTGGAGTAAATTTGCTTTCCTCTATTATCTGATTAAGGAATGAACTGCAAATGCTGAAAGAAGCAGTTATTCACACTATATCTGTCACCACATAGAACTTCTATGAATGTTAGCATAATTTCTCTTGGACATCTCTTTGTATGATGCTCTCCTGAGGATGCTCTTGTTTAGGATGTCCCAGCTTTCCTCCCAGGCCTTCTTCACTTCTCATTTGCTTCTTGTAAGAGGAAGAAATTCCAGTAATTTACAGATGCCCATGGAGATGTTCCCTATCATGCCCATTTTCTCCTTTTGCAATGCATGGGATGCAGTGTGCATCACTCATGAGGGAGGGAAATATGTACTGCTGTGAGTTTTTGGCATCCCATATGCACTAAAGCACATGTAATGATGCTCAGTATTCAACGTAGTCATGCTGAATTCTATCAGCTGATTTTGTGACTTGTGATACCTTATTCTTCTCAACAGTGAAATGAAGACAGCCAGATTTTAATTCAGAAATCATAGAATCATAGAATAGTTCAGGTTGGAAGGGACCTTAAAGATCATTGAGTTCCAAACCCCCCTGCCATAGGCAGGGACACTACATCAGGCTGCTCAGTGCCTTGTCCAGCCTGGTCTTGAATTCCTCCAAAGAGGGGGCATTCACAACCTCTCTGGGCAACCTCTTCAGTGTTTCACCACCCTCACTGCAAAGAATTTCTTTCATGCTAAGAGAGAAGTTTTGCACTTTTGGATATCATTCATTTCTGTTTCTCAAAGAGAAAACAAAACAAATCATGAGTACTTCATGGTATTTCTGTGTTTTCTGGCTTCATATCAGTGTGCAGAGGTTTAGGGAGGAGAAAACACAGAGCCATAACAATAAAGGCAAAAAAAATCATGGACTTTGTTGGATTCCCCAGAAGAGCAAAACCAGACAAACTTCCCAGAAAGAAGAAACTGTTGAGAAAGATAAATACCATAAATGACAGTCACATTCTTGATGAAGACACAGAAAACCACAGGAAGCAGAAAAAGACAAATGCAGTTGTTGACACCAAATGATCTCCACCCACATAGCCCGGAATAAACACACTATTGAGAAGAAAGTTCAGGAGAAATGAATGTGATTCCTGGTTTTACTAGAGATCTGATAACTGGACCTATGAAATCACTTCTTTGAGGCACTTTCTAAGCACAGGGGCAATAAATGAGGAGAGTTATTTTTCCATATGCTCTGAAATTTCTAAACACTCAGTGCCCATTAAGATTCCTTCCATCAGGGGATGACATATCTTTATGGTCCATATAATTTAACTTTTGAGGATGCCCACTTAAACATTCCTACATTCCTGTGGGAATTCCCTGATGCACAACAGAGCACGTATATATGTTCCTTTGTTTTCACAATCATGGCCATCACTTTTTTTCTTCACCTGCATGTTATAAGACTTCTGAAAACTACTCTTAACATTAATCCCTTGTCAGATGTGGAAATGTCAGCAGATGTTAGCTGAGGCGAGCAAGCAAATGAGAAAACTCCAGGAAACTCCTCTCTTTACTTTTCCACCCTCTGAATTTTTCAGAGGACACTAAGGTTTACAAAAAGTTCTATTTATTAGGGATAGTGGAAAGCCATGTGGTGGAAGGTGAGGTTAATGTTTTCAGCATTCAAAACATGATTTTCTGAGTAATACTCCTATTTTAAAATAGAAGTATGAAGAATTATATTATATCTCCTTTCAGTGAAAGGAGTGAAATCAGTGGTTTATTCTATTAGCATCATATTATGGGGCTTCTACACTCCCTACCCAAAATCCTGTTTCCACCACTCAGTGGTCCTCTGGCATTTTTTATGAAGTCCTACAGAAAGGGTTGCATCTTGCTCAGTGCTGAAAGATTTAAAGCATTCAAAAAACCTACAAAAAGTGAGAACATGTGTCTCCTGTCCCCAAATAATAAGCTCTTCCTGATTCAATACAAAAATGAATCAACAAGTGCACTTGGTTCTTCTGAGGAAGAGAATGACGAAGATGAATCATCTACAAAAGAAAATGTGACATATTCCACCAGCTGAACGTGACTTCTGCATATACTGGAGATATCAGAAGGTGTCCTCTTATAGGGAATTTTTGTATTCATGAAAGTTACCTTTATCCCCTATGGAAATTAAAACCTTCTGTGTATCATGACATGAAATAATATGTAAGAAAGAGCACATGAGCTGACCCACACAGACCAGCCTCAGAAATTTCCTTCCCTTCTAATGTGTATCAGGTTCCCCTAGAAAGATCATGGCTTATCTTCAAGTACTACTCATAAAGACCATGAATATATAACATCAACATTATAAAAATTATTACACAAAGTAATTTTTTTCCTAAATTATATGTTCACAGTTCTTGTCCTGGTTACTCTCACTGAGAAAACTATCATGTATCATATTTCGAAAAGACCATTTTCCAAAAGCCATGGGATAGAATAGAGTTATGTGTCCAGAGCAGTCATCTCATTTTAAAATAAAAAATATCAAGATACTTTAATTGTTTCAGAAAACTGAAACAATTAGATTTGGACTTTAAGGTCCAGAAAGAAAAGAAAGATGTAGTTTCACAACAGTAATTCTCTTCTTGTTTAAGTTTATTACAAATCTCAGTTGCAAATAACTTTATCCAGGTAAAAATTAGGCATCTGGCCTAAGGAAGCTGAATTGGTTTCCTCTTGTCTCAATTCGGATTCATGATACATCCACAGATTCATATAATCCGAGAAAGTGTTTATCTTCAGCAAGGATGTTTCATATCCTTTGTAGGCACTGATATCTCTCAACTACAGAGGATCTATATGATTTAAATTAAATACCTATATCTTAGAAGGTTAATGCTCATTCCACTCATACAGTATGAAAAGGTCTTTCAGTTCCTCCCCTCATCAGAGCAACACCCTGAGAACACCAGGAGAGACACACAAGGTAACCACAAGCAAGTTTTGAAGCAAGTAGAAAAAGCAATTAGAGAATTTCAAAATATTTACACTGACACTGATGGAAAGTTTGGCCAAAGACCACAGACATGATGTAGCATTTTTTGGCCAATCAGCATCAGACTTTACCACAAAAGTGTTTGCCTTCAAGACTTTCCAGTGTATGCTGAGGCACACTCCAGCCACACATGGCAAGCAGCCTTCAGTCCCTGACAAAAGAGCCTCCCAAACACACTTTGATACCTGATTCTCAGCACAAGCACTTGAAAGACTCACTCCAAACTGTTGTGTAGCTTCTTCATTATCCACAAATGTAGTTTTTCCAGCTCTGTAAAGTCTTAGGACCTAAAGTGCCATCCCTTGTGATTCTCAATGTGCTCTGATCATTCGGAAAACATCCCAAAATACCATTGGCTAAAGCCAGCTTGGCAGTAGTACAGTGGAAACAGCATGATATATTTGGTTGCTGCCAGTGATGAGTTTCTCTGTCAAACTGTAACAAGGTTCTTTAAGGGGAATATGGCTGATGAAAGACACAGCAGCTGCTTCAGTTTGGGTTTTTTTCCTGGAATTATTGGTTTTGAGCTATCTTTCACTCACTGAGACACGCAGCATCTGCACTCTTTGTCAGTTCTCAGAATAATTTAAAAAAATATATTTAAGTGATTTCAGCAGCAGAATCAGCTGTAGAAAGCACAAAAGTGGCAGAAATAGAATGGACTTCTGTTATTCCACTCCTGTGGGTTCATGTGAGAGTCACTCATAAAGCAGAGGGGAGGGAACTCTGTACAACTGAAGCCAATACAGAAACTTCAATATAATAACTTGGCATTCTGCATGAGGCTGAAGCAGCTAGGAGCTAAAATAATTTGTTGCCTAAAGTATTGGGTAAGTCCATTAATGCAAGAGATGCTTCTCACTGAATCCTTAGGAGACCACAGAGAGGAGGCTTCAATGGAAATGGAACAAATTTTGAAAGCAGACATCTTTTGAAAGACAAGAGAAATTTAATAAATCTTGTCCTTAGTTGGACTACATTTCTTGCAAAACTGTTCTGCTTGGCTCAGAAGTCACAAAATAATGGAGTAATTAAAAAAAATCCTTCTGGTGCAATACCTGATTGAGAAACAATCACCCCAGACAATGGCAGTGGCTTTGATGAATAACTAGGTAGATGAATAACATTAGCTTTTGACTGCCAGCTACACCATAATTTTGTTGGTGTCATAATTAAAAAGAGAATATACATACACATATTTTCCCAATTAATGAAGAGGCAAGTTTAAGGTCACCCTTTGGTGATTTCTCAAGTGATGGAGACTTTTCAAATTATTGACATCCTCGTCTTTCAGTTCACATGTTCCAGACCTGGAGATGTGTCCTTGGTCTGAGCAAGAAGATGTTCAACATGGCTGCCTAACACAAGGCATTAAAGATATACCATGAGCCTACTGACAGAAAAAAAACCCCCAAAACTGCTCTTCATTAGGCCAACATAAAAAGAAAGATCTACTTTTTCCCAGGACCCCTTTGAGAACTGGAATCAGTGATTAGGGTAGAATCAGGAGATCCAGGACTCTACCAGCAAGACATACATAAAGTAAGCACAAGAAAGAAAATCATCTAGAGAATTAATATAGGCCAAAGCCCTTTCCCAATGAAATTTTCTCCCTTGAAGTGAAATATTAGTGACTACAGCAGGCTTTATTGTTTCAAATTATGTTACAGAAATACACATATAACTTTTGTTACACAAAACAAGTTCCAAAATACAATAATTTTACTGAAAATCTTCCTGGTTGGGCCAATTATATAAATGTTGCTGAAAGTATCAACTGAAGACAGAAAAAAATCTCTCAAAATAGACAAACAGAGATCATACTTATTTTATGGACATAGGACATATTCCCAAGTAAAAAATAATGAATCATTGAATTAACATCATAGTTGTAACTGCTGCTGAAGAGAAACAATAACTCAAATTCCACATTACTAGTGTTCACATGACTGTGCTGTATCTGCTGAGTTGACTTACACATAAAAATTAATTTAATAAATTCATTTAATTAATTCATGTCCAGCATCTTTTCTGGACATGAACTATAATTTTAAATCTAAACAGAAATACACATAGATGCCTTTTCCTGTAATTAATAATTACTACAGTGTTTGGCGATGGCTATTTACAACACACTCATAAAATATGCCTTTTATGATCAGCTATAGACTTGATGTTTCTCTTCATATTTCTTTTTTGTAATGAATGTATATAGTCCTTTCCATGGTTGATCTTCGTAGGCATGACAATTCCAAATTATTGCACTTATGTTACAGTTTCAAATGGAACTATATTAATTTTAAATATTGCAATATGAAATAATTTTACCTGTATATTAACTGGAGATGAACCTGAAATGCAGGAAAACTCAATAATAGCAGCAAAAAATGTGTTATTAAGCAGGCATTCTTTATTGCAGTGCTGGGCAGCATGGAGGATATCTCCTCCTAACATGTGCACCACCATACAGGCTTTTTCACAGATATTCACCAACCAAAATGAAACTTCTTACATAAATACCCTTCACAGTTGTCTATTAAGACCCCTATCATGAAACCTAACAGCTGTAGTTAACTTGCTGTCCCACCCTGAGCACCAGACAGAGCCCTTTTGAGCTGCTGTAACTGTACCAGTAACTTCTCTGCTTCTGAGTGATAGCCCTGTCCAAGTGAGTTTGTTAGTTCTTAAGTTTTGCTGTTTCTTGATAAGTAATGTCTTAATTACCTTTATTCAGTAGTTTAGAACATCTATTTTCTTAATTTCCTTTATTCATACTTTTAAAAAAATTTAATAAACAGGCTTTTCTTACAGTCAGAAAAAGACAAGACATAGAGGCTGAATGGCATCTGTCTTTGCTTTTAATAATTTGATCTTCTGAGAGCATTTTGCTAGCAATAGCATGCTCACAAGAGATGAATACAGAGTGCAGCTACATGCTGAGAAAGTGCTTCTAGTTTAGGAGCAGAGTGACATACCTGTGTGGAGGGAGAGCTGCTCTCACCAGGAACTGGAGAGCTGCAGAAGAGCCTGCTAAGTTACCTCTTTATTCACTGAAAAATCAAGTCGCTGTAGCAACCCTATAGCAACCCCAGCTGTTCAGTGCCCTGCCAGTCAGAGGATCTTTCATCACCCACAAAGAGAAAGTTGCAGAGACCTTTTAAACTCCTCCATGGCTAAACTATCTCAAGTGATAAGGAATTATAAAACAAAGATAATACTCTTTTACACTTTGGTCTCTGCAGGAAAGACCAGATCTAACAAATCCTTTCAACACCAGCCTCTGCCTCTGATCCCCTTACCCTCTGAAGCAGCCCAGCACTTGGAATGTTGCAGGTCCCTGCTGTCAATCCAGAACAAGCCTAATTGACTTTGCTGTTTGCAGTAACCCTTTGCAAACAGTCAAATCGCAGTCAATCCTCTCAACACAGTGGAAGCCAGGCAAAGAGTTTGACACTAGAGATAATTCTTCAGATTTGGGCTTATTACACATATTTACACATAAAGCAGAGAGGGATCCTACCTGTTCATACTCCTGGGACCCTTTCTAAGGATTTCTAATGATTTCCAAAGGCTTTCATTTAGAATTTGTTGCCTAAATGAATGTCTGAGTCAAGTGACAGTGATATTACTTCCTCTGCCTGTCCTTTGGATCATCCCTAGATTCATTTTATCATAGCAGCAATGAACTATTTTTAAAAAGTTTTTAAATTAACTGAAGTTTTAAGCACTGAGGGGTTTTTATTTTTATTTGAACAGCAGGTTGAAGCATCTCCTTCTAGACAGTTACAGCAAATAGCAACAGAACAGCCTGACTGCCAAGGCCCTTCATAATTAAGATAAAAGCTGTCCCAGAACGTTAACAAGACCCTGAGGTGATTAATTATGACAGAAGGTAGAAAGCTACATCCCACATGCAATAACTCAAGAGATATCCCACAGCATAAGTTTCTTTCCCTGGAGTTCTGTGAAGTTTCTCCTTCTCTAAAGTTAATTAGAAAATGAAGCAGCAAGAAAAAGGAAGGAAACTAAAATATTCCTGAGATTTCCACCAGTCTGGATATTTTCTGACCTATCCTCTCATCTAAATGCTGTTTTTCTACCTTTGGTCTTCTTGGAGTCCAGATGATGGCTTTCACAGCTGCAGCTTCCAGTTTGCTGCCAGACTTCCCCTCTGCCTTCTTTTCTACATGTTCTTCCTTTTACTCCTGTTTCCTTCCCCAGGAATCTCCTCCCTCCTCCTGCTCTCTGCATGTCCCTCACACCTTCCACCCTATCATCTCAGCAGTCACTCCTCCACAAAGCATCTCCTCTGGTCTGTCTCCTCCCCTATTGGATTATCTATTTTTTTGCCTCCATTTCCATAATTTACACCTTTTCATCCATTCTGTCCTTATTCCTTTCTACTGACACTTAGGTTTCTCCAAATATCTCACGATACTTTCCTCTTTCTCCTCCTACTTCCCTCCTTCTCCCTGGTCCTGGTATATACCCTCACACTATCAGATCATCAAAAATCTGGTTGCAACCAAAATCCTGATTTACCTGCGCTCTATTATACACAGACAAATCTCATCTAAATAGCTTCATTATAAATATTAGTTTAAGTTTTGTACCATAATCTTGCAATGTTTTCTTTTTCCTTCCGAGTGCCTCAGAACAGTAAATCCCAGGGCATTCCTGCCATATCTTTTCCCTGCCCAGGTGTCACTCAGTGCTCTTTTTGCAGTCCTCCCACTCTTAAGAAAATGAATATTGAACAGCTTCAGCCTCACACAAAGAAGCAGACATGTCAGGTAGGGGAAAGTAAACCTCATCTTCAGCTTACCTGCATCAGAATAGAGAGAGGATCTGAGATGAGACTGGGAACAACTCAGTCTTCCCTGAAGACAGAGGCAGTTGCTGAGTAGGCATACTGGACTGCTAAAACCAGTCATGTGCCCTTCCTCCCATCCCACAACAGCTAGAGAGGATATGGGATGCACCCGTCACCTCTTCTGTTTGAGAAGTCAGGGCACTCATTAGTGTTTAGCATTTAAAAACAATCCTTAAAATTACATAGGATAAAGATTACAGAACTGTAAACATGCCATCATGCCATGAACACCCCAGGCATGTTTGTGGCAGAGTGCACACCCTCCGTCTAATTATACTCAGGCTTCTCTGTTTTAGGCAAAAGGTAACAATAATCACTTATCAGATTCCCAAAATGGTATTGGAGAGGATTCAGGAGGGCACTCCCAAGACTTGCTGAGTTGTAACAGCCACAGGATTATAGACATGGAAATGTTCAGTCCCTCCAGCTTCTGGCAGCTGTTCCTTCCATGCTGCACTCTGCTCTGTTTGTGGTTTTCCAGTTATTTTTTTGCCAGTCATTCTTTCACAATTCCTTTTCCCAGTTGCCAGATTCTAGCACTGACTTCTCCTCCTTTCTATAAGGCTTCTACAGGCTATCTGCCTCTGGTCTCTCATAGATAAACCTCAGCCATATCAGAACATCACCTTTAAAATCCTGGATGTACAGACAGAAATGCTGATCTCAACATTGGGTCTTTATTTATAAATAAAGAGAAGCTTTTGGGGTTTTTTTTGCTTTTTGTTCAGTTGAAAGCCAACAGCTTTCCTGTCACACAGGAAAAACCTAAAAAAAGACACTTTCTTTCCCATTTGCAGAGAGAAGATCCCTGTAATTTGTTTCTTCACCTGTGTGTACTGGGAAATAACTTCACCTTAGTATGACAGGCATATGTTGCCTCATGAATTGAATGAGGAACACTGGGAGGGTCTTTTGCATAGTAAACTTGAGAATGTGTGTATCTAGGTATATTTTTCTTTTATTGTGTCCAAGTAAAATGCAAAGGCCCTTTTTACCAAGGGCAACACTATTCCATTTTTGATCCAACAAATATTTAAACATTTATGTGTGTCTATTGCAATATTCCATCAAGCAAATGCCCAGAAGAATACCACCTTTTCCTAGGAAACTTCCACATGTGTCTCCAAAAAGAGAGACTGGGAGGATTTGTGCCCACACAAACCTTTGAAATTGTGTTATGATTCCCTGCACAGCCTTAACCAGACCATAATTTTCATACCATTCATGTTCCTCACCTGAAGAGTGGGTCACTAATACAGACATGATGCCCCACTTAGTGTGTTCCTCAAATTCGGGTGCTTTCTGAGGTGCTACAGCTCTCTCTAATGTGGCTGTTGTAGTTCTTTGAAGCCTTCCCAGCTTTATGAGCCATTAATAGGTTACACTTGTAGAGCTATGTCTCATCTAAATACTATTTAGATATCTCATGTTTAATTAACATTAAGCATTGGGCACATTCTCAGTGCACATTCTATAGACAGGACAAGACCAATTTCCAAAGTATAGACCAAATGCAAATGTGTCACCTCAAAACATCAACTAATTTCACTTCCAGATCTTTCTGGATCACCTGAAAACATATCAGATCTCACAACTCTTAAGTATTAAAATTCAGCATAAACCTCTCTCTAAGTGACATTTTCCACTTTACTGCAGGAAAACTTCTTGTTGTTATTGCCTGCTGTGAATGTGATGTGAGGTCCTCAAATATCCTAGGAGAACTGAGCTGGCATATTGTTTCCTCAGTGAACCTCAGTATCCAGTAAAAAGTTAACAGATTTTGATTTTAAAAATAGCAATAAAATCTTACAGATTACAAATAAAAACATGCATCTGGCTTTAACATTTTCTTTCTGAAAAATTTCTGGTGCATTCTGAATCAATACGTATTTTGTGGAATGAAAGAAATGAACTCCCTTTCTGAGTGGGATTCACTTTTCCAACAGTCACTGTCTGCATTGTAGACATCTGAATTCCCAGTCCCTTCTTTGTCTACTGAGGAAAATATGTCTTTCTAGGACCTGAGTCTTCTGATTTTTACTATATGACAAATTAAAGGTAGTTCTCTTAAACTACCTGTCATGTGTGCCTATTCCTCTGAAAAAAATTAGCTCAGAATTTTTCCCAGTGTGAGATGAAGTTTCTCCTTCCTAAGCAAAAAAAGAGTATTATCTCCCACACAAAAAAACATGCAAAAATGCACTCAAAAAAATCCTGAAGTATTTTCAGAATTTCAGAAATAAGCTGCCTTCAACTTCACGGGGCATTCATTAGAAAGGAGCAGAAATCAACACAATGATAATACAAGCTTTATCTGACCAAGTCTCATCCTCATTTTGTGATTGGGACTTACTTGATTTAGGGATTTACTAGCTATTTCCATCTTGAAAAAGTGAAAACAGTTAGCAAGACTTGATACAGTGACCTGACCTGAATTTAAAGTGCCCATGGGCATTGTTCCTGGGTTTTGCTCAGAGTGAGTTTCATCACAGTTGAAAGGGCTCATAAAACTCTATTAAATAATTGCAACACAAATTTATCCCATTTTATCTGATTCATTAAGTTTTTTATTCTCATTTATTATTATATTCTTTATTCCCTCATATTGCAATCAGTAAAAATTAATTTCATCCACAACTAATTAAGGGTTAGCAGCCTTCAAATGCTCTGTGCTTGCAATGCATGAAGTACAGGCTTCATGAAGTGCTGAATACCAGCCAGTGGTTTTCTCCAGGCTGTTTTAGGGGCACCTCCTATAGAGGCATAAAGGAGGCATCATATGAAGGAAATAATTATGGGTCTTAAATAATTAGATTTTATTATTAATTAGATAGAAATTCATTCAATATTAAGCTTTAGCACGAAGCACACTGATCAAGACACATCATGCAATACTGAAGTGGTTAATAATAATAATGAAACACAATGTACTGCAATATTAGTATTTGGCATCTCTAATAGCAATAAAATATGCGAGATATTACAGCATGTTGTATTTCTCTTCAGAAAATGAAGCAGCAAACAGCACTGAACTGGTCTTTGCAGTACAATGCATGAGGAATTGAAACATGTAAAATAAGAGGACAGCAAGATTTTTTTTTCTATGAAATATCATGAGAAATGGACTTTCATGGAGTTTGAAAAGATTTAGAACCCTTGAAAGTAATATTCTACCTGCTTTTTGTTAGCAGTGAGCCTGAGGGGATCCTACAGAAAGGCAGGTGTAGGACTTTTGAATAAGATATGTGGTGGGAGGACCAGAAATAATGGATATAAATTGGAAGGGGGTAGATTCGGGCTTGACATAAGAAAGAAATTCTTTACAGTGAGGGTGGTGAAACACTGGAACAGGTTGCCCAGAGAGGTTGTGGATGCCCCCTCTCTGGAGGTGTTTAAGTCCAGGCTGGACATGACACTGAGCAGCCTGATCTAGTGGGAGGGGGGTTGGAACTCGATGATCTTTAAGGTCCCTTCCAACCAGAACTATTCTGTGATTTTATGATTCTTTGACAGTGCCTGAAGTCATGAATAAAAATGCAAAAAGAAATTTATGCAGTGTTAATACTTTCCGTGCACTTTCAAGAGTTAAAAGTTGGTCTGAATTTAGAAAGTTCAAAGTGTTGTAGCTCCTTGTTTAATGACAACCCACCTCTGCCAGATTAACACATGTAATTGTGTTCAGAGTGAATTGCTGCAGAGCCTGGGGGAAGCTGGGAGAGCTGGCACCGGTGCCAAGTCTGGGCAGAGAGACTGGAAACTCAGTTGTCTCAAAGCAAAATGTCAGAGATGGAATTTTTTTCTGGTCTGGTTGCCTAGACCTGCTGCTTAAATACCCAGAATTGGTGACAGCAATTGTCCTCTTCTCCCTTTGAATCTGGACCTACTTGGAGCCATTCAGGAATAGGGGTCAGACCAAGTGACAGGTCATAAAGACTGTCAAATCCAAAAGGATTTACATCAGAGAAGTAATTATAAAAGTAATATAAATATTATATTAAATAAATAATAATAAAATAAATATAAAAGTAAGTGGAAAGTCAGAAGTTGTGTTGTTTCTCAGTTTTTCAGAGATAAAGCCTATTTCTTTACATTCTTCTTTATTTCTGTAAATGGGATACTACAATATCTTATACATGAATCCTAAAAATATTTCTTTCAGAAGTCACAAATTATACTGGATGCCTTCAAATTTACATAGCAGATTTCCAAAGTCTACTATTTTTCCTGTGGAAAATTAGATCCTTTTAAGTCAAAATTACCGTGTTCCATAAAACAGAGGGATTAGCATTGCCACAAGTTTTAAAATAAAAAATTGCTGCTTACTTAAAAAAATGGATGGTTTGAGTTCATTTATATATTATCTGCACAGTGAAAAATAAAGAAGCTGTGTTGCATTATTTCAGTCTTATCAAAAATAGTTTTTTAAATCATAAAAAAAAAAATAGAAAATTTCAGATATAGATTCTCAACTGGATAGTTCCCTCCTATCTCTGAAAACAGAACCAAAAAAGCCTTTCAGCCATTCAGCCATTTTTTTTAGGCATATAGCCCATTAGAGTCAGCTGGAGTGTTCTCAGCGGGATATTCATGATCCTTTTCTCTTCTCCTATTGGTAAAATTCTTACTATTTGTTTTCCATCTCATCAGACATTAATTAGGATTCATTTCTTCGGCCTCTAATTTGTGTTTCCCAAACATAAGTGCCATATGTCTGTAAAACATTTGGTGATGGAAAAGTAAGGTTGATTATGCCTTATATTTGTTGAATGAGCATTGACTTCCAATACATTCCATGTGTGTTTCAGCATATCCTGTCTTGGAATATTTCTGCCTGGGAGTTCTTGATTTGGAAAATACAACTTCAAGACTAGAGGAAGGTGCAGTAAGTAAACATATACACCTTACAAAGGAGTAATAAACAGTCCCTTTCTACTTTAGCAAGAACAAACTAAGGACACTGCTAGATGAGAGAAGGCATATCATGACAATTCAGGCAACAGACTGCTGTCTCAAGGAACTGGAACTGATGAAAATGAGAAATTGATGTCAAATTCGAGAACAATAAATTTTTCATTGAGGTCTCATTGAATTTTTCATGGAGGGGTCATGATCAGCTTCCCAAACTTTGTGTCTGATGCTGGAACATGCATAGGCTAAACAAATCAAGCTGCTCAAAATACATTGTTTTAAAAATCAGATCACAGATATATCATAAAAGGTATCATTAATATTAATAGTCATGAATATGCAGATTTTTCTATTCACAACTTTTATCTTTTAAGCTTTTACACACAAGTTGTAAGCTTCACCAAGCTGGTCATTATACTTCTTAAATAAAGGCATCTTTAATAACAAGATATACAAATGTCTGGACTGTCCTTGCTTCCTTGAGGACAATTCCCAAGCTAATCGACCAGCATTAAGAACTTGAATATTTATGTCTTGAATAAACATTCTTTTATTTAACATTTTCGAACTTAAACAGCCAAATGAGTGTTTCTTGTGTGGAACACGAAGACTTTATAATTAATGAGAGGCCAAAATAACAACTTGTGGTCAAAATTCTCTGATATTTGCACTGTTATGAGGGTAAGAATCCAGTCTGTAGTGTGAAGAATGGAAATGCCGGTGTCTTGTGCTCAAAGACTTTATGCCCTAGTGGGCAGCTCAAACAGACACTTAACCTTGTTGAATTAGGAAGATACTGAACAAAATGTCACAAGACTGCTTCTTGCACTTTGTGAGGACTTGGAGCCACATGTGCACTTTGGATCTCTAATGGCTCTGGCAGTAACTGTGGGAAGAGCAGCAGCCAATGTGGTGCCAGAAAGTAAGAAGTCAAGACCAAAAAACATATTGGGATTGAGACAGATCTTGACGTTGCACAAGTCAGGGTTGAAAATGTGCCAAGAATGATGATTCAAAGGCCAGTAGCTCAAAGATACTTGGCTTCTCTTTACACTTCTAATCACTTTTTTCCAGGCACATACAAACAATAGTTAATTGTAGGAAAGCTGGGAGGCAATTTTCAACTCCAAAGAGTGTGTAAAAGGGTAAAGGAAACTGATGTTAAGAAGGAAGAATCAGGCTTAAGGACTATCTGAAGGGTCTCAAGGGACTTTACAGCAGAGACTCACAATCTTTAAGCATGACAATATTGTAGAATTAAATTGGGAAGAAAGTAAAGAAAGAAGCTGGAAGATAAATGTACTAAGCAAGTGTGGTGGGTTGAAACTTGCTGGCCACCAGATGCCCACCAAGCTGCTCATCACTTCCCCTCCTTAACTGGAAAGGAAAAAAAACACAATGAAAAGATTTATGGGTTCAGATAAGGACATGGAATCACTTACCAATTATAATCACAGGACAAACAGACACATATTAGTGAAATTAATTTAATTTCATTAAACAGAGAAGGATAATGAGAAATGAGAACAAGTCTAAGACTAACTCCCCTCCCTGCATCCTCCCATGCTCAACTTCACTACCAACTCTTCTGCCTCCTCCCAGTGAGTGGCACAGGGGGATGGGGAATGAGAGCTGTAGTCCCTTTTCTGACACTAAATCCTCCTTACACTCATCCTCTGCTCCATTTTGCAGTCCTGCCCATGAGACAGACTTCTCCAACATACTCCCCCAGGTTAGTGATCTTCATGAACTGCTCTACTTTGAGTTCTACCCATAGAGTATGGACTGCTCCAGTGTAGGTCCCCCATTGGGCCAAAAGTGCTGCCAGAATACTTGCTCCACACTCTTTCCATGGCTCATAGGTCCTGCCAGGAGCCTGCACCAGTGCAGCCTAACCATGGGATCATAGCTTCCATTGTACACATTCACTTGCTCCAGAGTGGAGCTCCTATATGCAGGTGGGTATCTGTTCTACCACAGACCTACATGGGCTGCAGGGTGACAGGAAGCCTCACCACAGTTTTCCCCATGGGCTGTGGGGGTATATGGATGCCCGACACACCTCTTCTCCCTCATTTGTAACTGACCTTGCTGTATGTAGAGTCATTGCTTTCACATATTCTCACTGCTCTTTCTCAAGGCTGTTGTATATAGCTTTTTTTTCCCCCTTTTTAAAGTGCATTATCACAGTCACCAGTATCACTGACTGTAGCAGCTCTGGCCACCAACAAATCCATGTTGGTCTGTCAAGACATGGGACACCTCTGGTGTATTCTCACAGTAGCCACTCCTGCAGCCTTCCTAGCCCTAGTTACTGAAAACTTGTCAAATAAACCCTAGTCAGTAACAGAATAAAAATATTATTGTGGACATATGAAACAGTGAAGCAACAGAAACAGCACATGTAACATTAACTTTTATGTGATCAGTATTTCTCAATATGCTCATCATTTTATTGTGGACTTTACAATGGTTGGCATGGTTAAACATGTTTTCATAGAACTAACTCTTAGTGCTCTAAGTATCTCTGCTTTCATTTTTGAAAAAAAAACCTGTTTCTAGTTATTGTGTCCATAGAAAAAAAGAAGAAAAAATTATTTTTACAGAGAAACCAGCCTTCTAATTCTAGGAAGGCCAGCTCATTATTTGTAGAGCAGTGTGATGAGATTGTGTGTGATGAAAATTTCCAGTGTTTGTCAATGCTTGTGGGAACTCTAATGCTTTAAATATTGAAATATTATTATATAATTATTGAGAGCAAATATTTGTAAACTAGATTTCCTATATTCTGTATTTCTAGAAACAGACTGGCAATAACTTCAGAACTAAAACCAGAAGGGAATTCAACTTTCACAGAATGTTTGCAAGGAAATAAAAAAGGAATGTCTTCTTTAATGTCTTAGAAGCTCTTAAATAAGGCACATAGGATTACTTAAAATATATTATTATAGACTTCACAGGTTCCCACTTTTCAAAATCTGGAGCAACTGAAGATCTCTTACATTTCAGTGGAGGGTTCCATGTTTCAACATTTGTTTATTCATTCAGAAGATTTTTGGACAACACTTTTGAATGTCCTTGAAAACAAGCTGCTATTCCTACAATTTTCTAATCACACAAATGCAGGAAATTGTTATAAGAAATGTTCCATAAACAACTTTGCTTTTGATGGATTAGCATTTCTGATTCTAACCTTCTAACATTGTTTGTTTGTCCATAATCTAATCATAAAATATAAGGAAATGTCATGGAGATTGCAGCTACCTCAGATGTATCTAAGGAGCCAGTTATTCTTTTAAATAGTTCTGAATGAAAACTAGATAGTTAAATTAAATTAAAAAAAATATCACTTATGAAGAAAACTTTCTGTTGGTGATTCCCAAGTGTCACATGTTTCTCTGCACTGAGAAGTACGTGAACAAAACAAGGAAGGCAGTCCTTGATCATGAAGCTGACAGGCCTGACCTTGTCTGGGTTGCTCTGATGAGATCTGGTGGGAGGGAGGGAAGATTTCTCAATAGTATTTTCTGTGCATTGCCTCTTCTTAGAGTCTTGTCACTCATCGAGCAATTAGAAATTCTGTCCCTTGCAATCGCTGCCTGAATCAGTAATTACCTGAATCAGTAAGTCACATGGGTGACTTAACAGAGTCCTATTTAAAAAGAATAATTCAACAGCTGTTAAGGGGTTGACAGAAAAACAAACCTATAAAAGCAAACACCTTCAGTGCAGGCCATGTTTTTATGTGGAAAAAAGCCCTTCTAATAACAATAAAAGAGCTTTCAAGAAGTATTTATTTATACTTCAATTAAGTTTATTCATAAAGATATTATCACGAGACAGTTCATTCTAATTTTGATGGTACTACAACTGTCTTTCTTTAATTGATTAGTTGATATCCACATGTGGTGAATATTTGAATCTTTTTCTTGTAAAATCCGGTGTTTTTCCAAGGTATGTGGGGAAGAACATGATTCTGAAGTTACAGTATTTTGTCATGTCATAAGAGCTTCCAGATGGACCTTCTTTTAATGAAATTCCACTGGCATAATTAATTTTTTCAAACTTTCCTGTTGTATTCATTTAATTAAAATGAGGCATATCTGAACTGCACAACAGCTTTATGTGTGTTATTAGGCTGCAAGGCTTTCACATTGCATAAATAATTTCTCCTCACATCCCAAGTTGTACCTTCAACTGGAGAAGCTGGGCTGTACTGACAGCTCAGACTGATGATGGTAAATCCCGTCATTCCTTCCTTCCTTCCCTTCCTCCCACTTTAAGACACCAGCTTTAAATTATTGTTTTCCTGATAGCTGTGATGAGGAAACCACTGGAATAAGTGAGGCTAAGCAGACAGGGAAAAAAATGGCTTAATAAATTATTTCTCTTTCATAGTCAACATGAAGAGGTAAGTTATTTGAGTACTCCAGCACAGGTTGAGCTTGTGTTTATCTGCAGTTGGGTTTACTTCTGAGTTAAGGAGCTTGGACTAAGGGGTAAGAAGTGGCATTTAGCTGTTCTTTATGTCTAAAGACAGATGAAAGTTCAGTTACCTGAAGAGGTGGTTCTGTACTCAGCTGTGATTGGTAAAGAGAAGTGAGGTTGTTTTTTTAAATTCAGCAAAAGCTGAAGGTGTTTGGTGAAATTTGAATTTTTGTTTGAGGTGTCTAATTTCTTCTTTCTATTCTGTATTATTTAAATCAAAATCTGGGTAAGCCGATAAGCCCTGTTTGCATAGACCAAAATCTGTGCACCTTCTGAGGAAAGAACCAATATGTCCTTGTGTCCCTTGTGTGTTTTTCTGTGGCAAAAGTTTCAGCCCACAACAGCAATTCCAACATAAATTGCATTGAGTAACTGATTGGGAATTCTCCAGTTCAGTCAGCATATCAAATTAATGCACTTAAACAAATCCTTAAAAAGATCAATTGTAAGGCAAAGTCCTGAAATCCTTTCTGGCAACAGGAGTTTATCTGAGAAAGGATACCATAAAAAGTGTTCAAAGTCTCTCAAAATTGAAACATAGTCTGGAAAAAAATGATCACAAATGATTAACAGAAACATTCTCTATCTGGGCCTGGTAGGTGGCTCAGTATTATCCTACAATATTCCATGTCATTGTACAGGGGGTTTATCTTATTCTGATTTACATGGACAATCATACTATTTTAATCCAAGTTACAGGGTTGGTATCCTGAAGGTGTCATCTTTTATCACATCCTTAACCACCAGGCAGGCTTCCTACACAAAAGGAAAGTGCTTTTTCCAATAGCACAGCAACACAGCACATGGTTTCCCATTCACAAAGGTGTACATCCCATCACGATTAATCCAACTCCTACAGCCTGTTCTGGAGCAAGAAAGCATCAAAATTTCATTTATGTATCTATGTCAGAGCATGAAAAACTATCTCTGCAACTGACTTTTCTTTCTAACTTTTTCCTTCAAACCCCTCTACTTGGCTCTGGTGAGACACCACTTGGAGTATTGTGTCCAGTTCTGGAGTCCTCAACATAAGAAGGACATTGAGATATTGGTGTGGGTCCAGAG
>VZTY01014715.1:18796-41148 GCA_013400935.1 Turnix velox | reverse complement strand
GGATCATTAAGGTCCCTTCCAACCTAAACTATTCTATGATTTTCCCCAAAATTGAAGTAGATGAAGTTGAAAGGAACTTTATTTAAATTGTTAAATGGTTTGAATTGTTTATAGAAAACTGACTGTGTTTTTAAATATACAATTACCAAGGTCCATACTCAAGTATCTAACTCAATAGTCTGACACTACTGTTACTTAGGACTTAGATGTCATGGTTTGGGCTGGGCTGGCCACTGAGAGAAGAGCAGATGGTCTCTAACTTCTGTCCCAAATGAGAGAAAAATGAGAGAGACATGAGTTTCAAAGAAGCTACACCTGTTCAATTTAATATAAATAACAAAATAATAAAAAGATAACTAAATATAAAAGAAAATAATGAGATATATACTATACATACAAAACCAGTTTTGAGCTCCCAGGATGATGATTAAGTTGCTGAGAGACACTGGGAAAGACATGGATTGGACTCAGTGACAGGCAAAAGATGAACTCAGGGACTGAATTCAGGAACACACAGATCAGGAACCAAAGACAAACAAACAGACAAAGTCCACTTTGGACATTGGCTGTTGAAGAAAGAGGCTGACCCCTTTGATCCTTTAATGGAATAATCCATTGGTCAGTTTGGATCACCTGTTCGGTCCATTCCTCCCCACAAGTGCAAACCCTTTAATATTCTCCCATTTCCATCCCTCCCACAGGGCAAACAACAAAGTTAGCTTGGTTGTTACAGCAATAGGAGCCTCTCTGCATGTTGCCATTCACTATAAACCAGGTCTTATCTCTCCCAAAGAAGATACTACGTGAAAAATGCTTCAGAGTTCAGTTAGTCAGAAGAGCAAAATCAAATAAAGTAAAATTATTGAAAAGTAAAATTACTAAAATGAAAATTGGTTTTGTTGTAACTCAAACCAGGACATCAGAAAATTTGTCAGGTTGAAGCTGGGCAGTCATGTGAACAACATAAATCCAGGAAATGGGTAAATATCAGGGAAGAGTTAATAAAGGCCTCTCCTTTGTCAAGAAAAATCATGCCTCAAAGTCCTCTTTGAAGAGCTAAGCAAGAGTGTACACTTCAGTTTGCAAACACAGTTTAATGGAATCAACCATCAAGTATTCCTCAAGAAAATGAAGGGTCTAAACATGGGAAGGAAAAATTCTTAATGAATGAAGAGCCAACAGACAGCAAAAGGAAGTAAATAGTTTGTTTTAATGATTTTAACAAAGCTGGAAGATCAGCAGGGGAATTCTGCAGAGATGTGTGCTGAGGCTCATGGTGGTCAGCAAAGTTTTGAAGATTAGGGAAAGAGAAGGGATAATGAATCAAGTTTAGTGATAAAAGCAAGTTATTCAGGTAGGAATTTTGAAAATTAGTGTGAAAAATCACTGAAAAGTCCTATGAAATTTAAATGACTATGCAATAAACTTTTCTGAAAATGTAACTGAGACTATGTAAACATAGGAAACAGCCCTAAATTTGCTGGAATCCTGAACTCTTAGCAGTAGGAAATCTGAGTGATGAGAGACTTTGGACAGAATAAGCAATTCCATGAGAATGTTCTGTGAATAACCATCAGAATAGCAAATATAATGTTTGGAACTATATTGGATTCTTTATCCTCCAAGACAATCTGTTCAAGCAAGACAAGACATGAATTAAATTTATTAATCTTTAGAGTGCAATAAAAACCCAAAACAAAACCCACCAAAAAAACCTCAAACCCAAAACAAAAGGCAAAAACATGCAAAAACTAAAGGAGGCTTGTCTTTGCACAGAATTACCTGCTGCTATTAATTTACTAGGGTTCAGAAATTAACAGAAAATTATTCTTGGAAAATACCTCTATTTAAAGATTTTTAGTTCAAAAATCTCAGTACCAGTAAGCTAGAGCCTGCTACAGGCCAGGGGATTATTCAAGAGAAGTTTTCCCTCTTCTTGTACTATTCTGTGAGCATTTCCTATTGGCATAATGTTTGGAGAAACAAGGATAAGTGGATTTTTAGTTTGATCTAATTCTTCTGGATTTACATCCTTACGAAGAGCAGACTTTTCACGTAATACCAGGGAATCTGACTTTTCATCTGATTGGTTCAATACCAGAGCATGATATTAAATTGAGGAAAATGAACTTTCTGCTTCTCATTTATGACCCTCTTGAAGAATGACAAGTAAAATACCATAGTCCAGTAGAACAGAGCAGTGGTTCAGGGATAAACAGAAGAAAGTTGGAAACATGATATTTTGTCTCTTTTGCTCACTTGTCCTGCTGCAGAGAATTTATCTCTCCTTCAAGCATCCTTTTCTCATTTCAATTCATCTCACTTTGGGGCAGCCTGAAGAGTAGTTTGGCTATAGAAATTACAAGATACAAATATTTTGCAGGTAGGTCTTGTAAGCAGATGCTTGGATTGCTGCTAGCAGATTGGCATTATTAACAAATAGGTGTTCCTCTTATCAGGCATGTAGGAACTTTTACCCCTAAAGGCTGTAACAAAGTGTCACAGATAAAAATATTTGACATGGCTATGGTTTAGCAGCAATTCAAAAATTATTAATGATATAAAGGTAGATTGAAATGTTAAATCTTAGTGGCACTTAATTGGCTTAGGGGTTTACAAAGTAAGTAAACAAAATAATTTAATATAGACTTAATTATGGATTCAAAGATGCAAAATTCATAGAATCATAGAATAGTTTGGGTTGGAAGGGACCTTAAAGATCATCGAGTTCCAACCCCCCCTGACGTAGGCAGGGACGCCTCCCACTAGATCAGGCTGCTCAGTGTCTTGTCCAGCCTGGCCTTAAACACCTCCAGAGAGGGGGCATCCACAGCCTCTCTGGGCAACCTGTTCCCCACAGCCTCTCTGAGCAACCTGTTCCAGTGTTTCACCACCTTCACTGTAAAGAACTTCTTTCTTATATCTAGCCTAAATCTACCCCCTTCCAATTTACATCCATTGTTTCTAGTCCTCACACTAACTTAACAGAAAGTATCCTGAATCAATAAGATACATATATAATTTAAAGTATAAATCACAAATTAAAACTTATATATTCATATCCAAGCAAAGTATGTAAGTGCCTGTTGAAACATGCAGGTCTCCGATTGGGAATTTCTTAATAATGGGCAACTCTAGCAAGCCAAAAGATACTGCATTTAGATAGACTACTCATGCAGAGATGGACAGAGAGCATACACATCCTTAAAGATAATGTGAATACCACAATATACAGGTGGAGAGATACATAAGAAGGAGAGAATGGCCTATATTTAAAATTTCCCTTTCTCAGATTTAGGGTAAATAATCACTATGTATCAGCAGTCCTGAATTCCTGAGTGGTTGATAATTGAGACTTGAGAAGGGCCTATATTCTCAGCTCTGCCTCTTGATGTGTCAGCATGCGAGATCCCTCAGTTCAGGGGAATTACTGACCATGGCTCACTGCAACCCAGAAGAGCTCAAAGGGTCTATACTAGAATTGCCATTTGCAAGCTACAAGAAAATTGACTTATGTCAGGTGCTTTTCCACTCTGTCCCAACTCAGATGATTTAATACAACCCCAGAGCATCTTGGGGTCCTGACAGTCCCCCTGATCTGTGGCCATGATTCAAATGGTATCAGGAGGGATTGATTAATTTATTATCTTCAAAGAGCAGGAGCAGGTGCACTGTTGCATTCTTAGTCTGTTACTCTCTGCCTTTTCTGTTTTTCATGTTAGACCATTGTGTTATCTTCTGTTCCATTGTGCAGATGTGTGAGAGATCCCTCCCTGCCTGGGAGGGAAATCACACTAAGTACCAAGTGGACTGAAGGATGTGCTGGTATATTCAAACTGTGAGAATTAAATGAAATGATTCATTAAATGAGTCACAAAGTGTTTCTAACTTAATAGAACTGAGTTAAAGTTAAGTATGCTTCTTGTTTGAATGTCCCATTTGATTCTGAAATGACCAAACAGAGCCCCATGGGATGTTTAATAGTAGACTGAAGCTTAGAATCATAGAATCATAGAATAGTTTGGGTTGGAAGGGACTGCTTTATTGTTACAGATTGTTCTTTTTCAGAGGGGCTCACAATAGAAATAGTAAAAATTCTCCATCCCCCAATTTTTGTTTCTTTCTATATAGAAATCTGACTTTTCTGCACAATAGCACATTTTCCTAAAATTTTCCTTTCTCTATTTAATATTGCTGTAAGAATCTCCTTGTTGTCTTTGCCTTCTTATGGGAATAACATTTTGTTACTTATTTTCACTGACCTCAGTGTTCCTGAAAAGGATCTCAGGATTTCTGGCCAAGATAACTGACTGCTGTATCAGTCCCTGAAGGGAAGGATGCTATAAATGTAACTTGGACATTAATAATAAAATGTGGTGACAAGACCACCAGATCTCCCATTTGCCACCATCTTGTCTGTTCCAGTGTTTCACCACCCTCACTGGAAAGAATTTCTTTCTTATGTCAAGCCTGAATCTACCCCCTTCCAATTTACATCCACTGTTTCTAGTCCTCCCATCACATATCTTAGTAAAAAATTCCTACCCCTAATACAACATTTCCCAATAAGATCAGGGATCTTTCTCTGTGTCTTTACCAAGAAGAGACACTGGGATCTTTTTGGCCATATGAGCACCTCATCACATTATTCCTTTTCTGATTTTCCACTTCATTTACTCTAGTGCTGAAACTTGTGTCTTTTCCTCCACAGAGCTGGAACACAATAACTAGGTGTTTGTGTTCCAGCACTACTAGTATAATCCCAGTAATTAAGAATAAGTATTTATTAGAATTATTCATTAAGAAAAAAAAATGCTAGGAGTAAGAATATTGCACAAAGTATTGTTTAATTAACACTACTCCCTAATCCAGACTCGCAGGGTGTGGACCAAATAATCCACACTATCTAGGCTACATGTTCTCAGCTTTCACCACATTCAAAGCATCATCTTGGTAAATGATAGAGAATTTCCAGTCCTGATTCAGCTCTTTTTCAGGACAGGGTGAAAACTCACACTGTCCTGCTGGTTTTGTTTTAATTTGGGAGTTTTTTCTTTTGTATGCTTCATTAGCTGTACAAGTGCCTACTCAGCAGTCGAAATGGCAACCTGGCATCTTCTAAGGCAGTGCTTGACATTGAAAGCCTTGGAAGAACCCCAAAATCACCTGTGTTACTTTTTCCAAAGTTCCTTAAACCCTCTTATATGCAATGACTATTCCATAAAAGCATGCAGATCCAGGACAGACCAAAAAAATAATTAAAATCTTGCAGCAATGCAGGTCAAGAGGCTGATGCTGCTGAGCTGGGTTGTAATGGGGACTTGAGTCACAGGCCCCAGGATGGGGTGTACAGAGACAAATAAGGTCTATGGGTCCCCTCAGGATCCCAAAAAAAAACACAACTGCAGTCCTCCATAGACCTCCCTCTGGTTTAGTTCCAGGATTTAAAGCAAGGACCATCCTTTATGTTGCACTGACTGGCCTCTCTGCAAAGTGGCACCACTTTCCCTCTTCCACCTCACTCCCAGGAACATCTCCCTTTCGTTCAAAGGAACAGATGAAGGGAAACAAGACTGAAACATCTTCTGGAAACTTCACAGCCCAAATAAAAAGCCTGTTTAAGGCTTTCTTCCCTCCCCCATCTCTTTGACATGCAAAGAAAAAGGAACAGAAGTGAGTGCAAGGCTTTGAGTGATGAAGATTACTCAAACCTTAGCATAATATTCAGACTTGTTTGACCTCTCTACTTTAGTCATTTAGTTGATGCAGTGATTCTCTTCACTGCTTTAAAAATACTTGGTGCTGTTATGGGTCAATCTATGGTTCCTGCTTGATTCAGCAGATAAAGTTAAATCCTTCACACCAGTTACTTCAATTCTTCACCTGTGCTACCAACACAAATATCACTCAAGCACCACAGTTAAGAAATAACTACAGCATTTATAGTATGGCAAGACACAGCATGGTTTAAGATGCATCCAAGCCCTCTTTTCAGGATTTTCTCCCTTCTCCTAAGTCACTGCAAAAGGCTAAACTTATCTGTGACTTTCCAGATTTTATTACAATACCAAAAAGATTAAACCTATCTGTGATTTTCCTGATTTTATTTAAAATACCACAAAGACTTGAGGCACAAGAGAGAAGTTACACTAACCACACCATGGGGAGTTGTGATCCCCAAAGGACAGATTTGAATTTAGAAGATTTAGAAGCACGTATAAGGAAATTTGCTCCAACAAAACAGTCTCTGGGGTGAATGAACAAAGAACAAATAGTAAGAGGAAGTATCAGAAAAGGCAAAGATAGCTTTTGCATTATGATTAAGACTTGTGACAGGAAAGCCACCATTGAACAGTCATTGAGACTCAAAACTACTTACAGACAGTCAAGGAAATCCCTCACTCAGAGCTGATCATTGAGACATCCTGGATGAACTTTAAAAAGAATGTAAGCTTAAAATCAAGCAGAAAATGCTTTTAGGGATGAAGGGATGCCTTGTGTTGGCTTCCAGACAGATGGGCCATGGCAGAGAGTACACAGTAGTGGCTAGTAGTTGCATTTAGCATTTGCAGGCCCATAGAGAAGAAGAAACTCCCTGTATCACTGCTGCACACTGATGGACAATAAAATTAATTACACTGTTTTCACACCATTGTCATTTAGACAGTCTTAATTACTTATTAAGAAAAAAATTACTTATACAGTCACACATAGGAAGATGTCTAGTAACATATTGCCCTGCTGAAATATGTTGGAATACCTGAAGCGAAACTCCTTTACTTGCTCAGAAGGACAGTTGCCTTGCTCAAGATGAATATGAGTCTCCTACACAGTGAGATCCTGAGAAGTTTAGAATTTGTGTGAACATCTATAGATCCATCATAATTACTTTTCCTCATATACGTGTATGTAAGTATTTCTATATAAGTGATCTAAGTACCCACACAGGACGTGGTGATTGTAGATTTAGTTATCTCTTCCAGAAGAGTTTGAATTCCCATCACCAGGAAACCCTTAACTATAATTTTGAAAGCAAAGTCACAAGTGTGATCGTGTTTATCTCAATGTTCCACTCCACCCCGTTATTTGAGATGCTCCCATGAAGTTATTGAGCTCTTACTCTGTGAATCTTATCTCTCCTTCCCTTTAAGTGGTTTGTTATTATGCCTTTAAAACTGTCATTTGGTAATTTATAGTTTGTCTGTTAAAGTACACTGAAAGACTAAATCCAGCTGTTTCCTGAGCTGGTGGAAAGCTGAGTTTTACAGTCTTCAATTTACAGTCTGTTATTCCAATTGCTTCCACAAATTTGGGATCTAAATTGTCTTGCTTATTATTTTTAAACTCCTGAAGTAATAAAACAGCAATAATTCAATGGCCTTGCTGTGAAAGCAGGATAATGTTTTGAGGAGTTATTATGCTGATAGCATTTAATCTCTGTGATCCCATGGAGTACATTTGTAACAGAGATAAATTGTACTGTCCATTTAGTCACTTGATCAGTCATTTGAAAGTCTGAGAACTAGATGGGCTATGTCATGGTCTAATATTTTCAAACAATTTTGGGGCTAACTAATATTTCCTCAGGTTCTGCCCTTGAAGATGACCATTAAGGTAACATAAGTACCCTTATGAAAAATTTAGAGAAAACTATGTTTTAATACCTAAAAACTGTACCTTTCTATATACATATTCTAGCTTTGCAGTTTTTCTAACCAAATATCTTGCTGCTTCAGGGGAATCACAGTTTTGGCATTCAGATTTCAATTTCTTCCTACCTTTATACATGATCTTAATATTTGAGGCTAGACACCTCAAATATTTAGCATGACTGGCTCCAGTCTGCCTAATAAAAAGACACAGACAGTCTCTTTTACATCATCTTCACTGGATGCAGACACCTGTAAGGGACTGTTTTCAGCAAGTGCTTAAAAGTATGTGCATGCAAGAGGCAAAATTGATAAGACTGGACTGCACTTTTGGCACTTCCATTAACTTCTTAACATTTCCAAAGCCCTGAGTTCACTTCTAGCTACCAGCCCAATTTCTTTCTTTGGGATTAGACCACATTGAGTGTATATTCTCTTCATTTTTCAGAAACTTGCTGATGCTTAATGTTCTTCCATGTCATGCTCAGGACAGCAGCTCATGTCTGCAGAAAGCAAAGTCTTATCAGTACTTTCTACTTCATCATCAATATCCCTCCTGTATTCATTTGTTTCTTCCTGGGCTTTTATCTTTGTTGTGGACTGAGAAAGAATAATTCCTGGGGTTTTTTTCTTAGTGTCTTGCAGTACCAATAAATTATTGTAGCCTGATACGCTCCTTTTTCTTGCACACAATTTTAATTAATAACTAAATTTATTTTTCATTTGTAAACTAGCAAAAAATCATAAATTATTTCTGCTTCTATCCTCATTTTTAAAAAATACTTCCTGTTCATCAGTTCCTTCCAGTGTAAAATTGTCATTTTTTAAAAACAGAAATGCTTTATCAGATATTAATCTAAAGATTCACGCTGACTGTCCTTTGCTAGTTATTATTTTCTTTCTTTTCTTCAGTTAATATGGAGATAAATTTCATACCATTTCCACAGTTTAGTAAGATTTGCCCTGGAATCGTCTTTACTACAGCATTTTTAGTCATCACAAAGGTGAAATGCAGTTATTTTGTTAGACAAATAGATAAAAATTATGCTATTTGCTTTAAGTTCACATCCCTGTGACCATATATCCTCTGTTACTTATTTTTCCTTTACTGCTCTTTCCTCACCATCACCCATTAACATATCACTACCTACCCAGGTGAACTTTCATATCTCAGCCTTGGCTGGATGAAATAGTGATGAAGAAAAGGACCACAGGGCCCCTTCATCCTACCTGGATGTCTCCTCCTTTCCCAGCTGTTCAATCTGCATACTGTTCTTGTTTAACCAAATAAAATCCTCACTTCAGGAGTCATTTAAGCATTTGCATATCCAGAAAGCTTGTTCTACAGTACCCTCCTGACATGTACAAGGAGGAAAAACCTTTCTAAATCACTAAACTCACATTTGCAGAAGATCCCTTTGCAGGCAGAATCTTCTAATGAGATACACTCAAAACTCACCTGAAATTAGGGCTGATGTAAGAACCACCATTCATTGCCTTTGCACAATCCTACAGATTTGTGTACTCAAAGAGCAAGACTACACATTGTTGAGAAAGACTTTCTAGCTCTTTATACAGGGGTCTAATTTTCTAAGAGGTCATTATAAAATTATAATGTCAGCATAACTAAAGTCTGGGTGAGTTGTTTGGGTTTTTTTTCCAAATGTTTGAATTGATTGTTTAAATGGAACTCCAAATCTGTACTCAGTCAAATTTTATTTCTGGGCACTGGACAAGGACTTTATTCTATAAGTTTAACATTGTTAATGAAGAAAATAAAAATAAATCTTACCCCAATCACAGTGATGTTCTAAGGACTAGTTTCCTAAAAGCTTTTATAACCTTATGTGTGTTCTTTAGAAAGAATATCATAGAACTGTAGAATCATAGAATAGTTTGGGTTGGAAGGGACCTTAAAGATCATCGAGTTCCAACCCCCCTGCCATAGGCAGGGACACCTCCCACTACATCAGGCTGCTCAGTGCCTTGTCCAGCCTGACCTTAAACACCTCCAGAGAGGGGGCATCCACAACCTCTCTGGGCAACCTGTTCCATTGTCCCACCACCCTCACTGTAAAGAATTTCTTTCTTATTTCTAGCCTGAATCTACTCCCTTCCAATTTACATCCATTGTTTCTAGTCCTCTCAAGTCCTACCCCTGTCTTTCTGTAGGCTTAAGTAATTGCTGTTATTATCATATATTCACCATAAGGGTGAGTGGAAAAGTTGTAAGCACTTTTAAAAACAATGAGTTTCTTTGAAGGGAAAAAATTTCAAATGTTGACTTCTAAATACAAAGTCTAAGCTGTGATAGATGATATCTATGATATCTATAGGGGGCAAGTGGTTTTACACATTGCAGCTGTGGGTTACAAGCATTTAGATAATGATAGCACACACTTGTTAATTAAATGGTGAGACAGTTTATGTCAGATGATCAGCTTGAACACCATTCCTAAGTGATGAGAGCGTCCCCTCACCAGATATAGTCTGCTGCGATGCAGAGCTGAGAAACTAAATTCTCCTGGGCAGCAAAGGGCATGGGGAAGAGGACACTGAAGTATCTCTTTTGTAAAAGGAGATCTCCTAGAAAACTTGTTCAGCATGTGCATACAAAAAAAAGAAGACTTAAGCACTTCATCATTGGCTGTGTTATTTTAAGCCACAGTGAGGGTGATAGAACGCTGGAATGGGCTGCCCAGAGAGGTTGTGAAGTCTCCTTCTCTGGAGACATCCAAAACCTGTCTGGATGCCTTCCTGTGTGGCATAGTCTAGGTGTTCCTGATCTGGCAGGGGGATTGGACTAGATGATCTCTTGAGGTCCCTTCCAATCCCTGATATTCTATGATTCTGTGATTTTTTACCAGTCAATGAGTAGTTGTTTTCAGCCATTAATCTGTCCCTTCTAGTAGGTCATTACAATTAAACTAGTCTTTTCCTGGATTAGTTTCCAGATAGATATGTTCCTTAATGCAATAAATTTGAAGCAAGGCAGAAGGAACACACAAAATAGGGAGTGTGTAATTAGGTTAAAATGCATATGTAATATTTACACAAAAAATCTAAACATGACCTCTGGCAGCTAGACAGGCAAGTTAACCCCATCCTTTTGCTGACATCTGCAATATAATTAGGTATTTGTAGGGAATCTTCAAAGGGAATAAATAAGGAGGTTACAGACATCTCCTGGGAGCATTCCAGCATTCTGACAATTCATCTGAAATATGATGTAATCACTCACTAGTGATTAAACTGGAATTTTATCAGAGTCGTGTGAAGGGCAATATTCTGAGGGAGTGCTAAGGATCAGATCTGGAAAGAGATTTGGATCCAAAGCATCACCACTTCTTTCCTATCCCCACCCAGGCAACAAAAAAAAAAGCTGTATGCTGTATGTGTACATGTTGTAGAAGGATCATTTTTTCAAGGTCAGACTCTTGCTCATGCTGCCATGGTTCATCTACCAGCTCAGACTGCTGAAGGGACATTAAAGATCATCGAGTTCCAACCTCCCTGCCATAGGCATGGACACCTCCCACTAGATCAGGCTGCTCGGTGCCTTGTCCAGCCTGAGAGAGGGGGCATCCACAACCTCTCTGGGCAACCTGTTCCAGTGTCTAACCACCCTCACTGTATGCAAACACAGAAGAGATCTGGACGACTAGTACTGCCTAATCTCTCAACTGCACTACTTGATCATGAAGTGTATGGCTTAATACTTATGTGCTGACAACAGGCAGAGGAATTACTAATCGGATTACACTGTATCTAGTGCATCTTAACTTTTTTTCACACACATTAGACATATGGATCTGTCATAGGTTAAAACAAGGGAGAGGCTCCCACTACGAACTTCTCAATATTGTTTGACACTTGTGTTACTGCATAGTATAGCATGTTCTCAGATCATTACGAAAAAATCATAAGGCAGTGGTAAGCTAAATCAGACTGAAGTCACAGAACAACCTCCTATTAACTAAAGTTAATTCTTACTCCTTTTTTTTCAGTGTAACTTCTTTAGCTAGAATGAGAAAATATACATTTCAGGCTAGATATAGGAAAGACGTTCTTTACAGCGAGGCTAGTGAAACATTGGAACAGGTTGCCCAGAGAGATTGTGGATGCCCCCTCTCTGAAGGTGTTTAAGGTCAGGCTGGACAAGGCACTGAGCAGCCTGATCTAGTGGGAGGTGTCCCTGCCTATGGCAGGGGGTTTGGAGCTACATGATCTTGAAGGTCCCTTCCAACCCAAACTATTCTATCATTCTATGATTCTATATTTACCCAAACTGGGGTGGAATCTAGATCCAAAACATAAGGTAATCACTGAAATGTTACCTGGAGGGAGTGTGTCTGCAAGTCTCAGTTCCAACTTGCTGCTTAAACTTTCATCAATGCTATGTATCAGCTGTAGCTTTGATTAGCTATAACTTGAAAGCCTCCAAGGACAGGTTCTGCATGGTCTCTCAACGACACATTCCTCTTGCTGTGCATCTGTCATTGTTGTGAAGGTTTTGGCTTTAGCTTTACATCTCCCTCGGAAGTAGATCATAGAATCATAGAAAAAATTGAGTCAAAAGGGACCTTCAATGTTCATCTAGTTCAAACCCCCTGCAGTAAGCAGGGACATACTGCACTAGATCAGGTTGCTCAGATTTAGACTGTAGTTACAATGCCCCTTAGTCTACTTTTTGCTGGATTAAATAAGGCCATCAACCTCAAAGTCATTTTCTCTAGGCCCACAACTATCCCAGAGGTTGTATAGACCCTCACTTATTTCTAGTCTGAGTGAAATGGCCTGAAATTGTGCAGAAGAAGCATCCACCAGCATCACATAGAGGGTAATAATGCCTTCCTCAATTTGTTTGGCACAATTTCCTATTCCATAAGCAATTTCTCTTATCTACAATGAGAGCACATTGTTGGCTTATCTTCAACTTGCTGTCCACCAAAGCCTTGTCTTCAACTTTGAAGATCAGTGGGTCAGCTTTCAGCCAGCAATGATGCCTGGTGTTCTGCCCTAGGCACAGAACTTCAGCCTTCTTGTTGGACTGCATAAAGTTTCTATTGGCCTAGCCTTCAAGCTTCCCAAGATCCTTACAAACTGAATCTCAACTGTCCACTCACCTTGCACAAATTTAATTTAATGTGACCTGTCTCATAATTTGAGATGATGATGTTCAAAAATATCACTCACAAGTATTGACACCTGGAGGACCTGTTATCAGCTGCCAACTAGTTGTCAAGACACTGGTTACTATAGTTTGAGTGCAATCATAGAATCATAGAATAGTTTGGGTTGGAAGGGACCTTAAAGATCATCAAGTTCCATCCCCCTGCCATAGGCAGGGACACTTCCCACTAGGTCAGGCTACTCAGTCCCTTGTCCAGCCTGGCCTTAAACACCTCCAGAGAGGGGACATCCACAACCTCTCTGGGCAACCTGCTCCAGTGTTTCATCACCCTTACTGTAAAGAATTTCTTTCTTATATCTAGCCGGAATCTACCCACTTCCAATTTACATCCATTATTTCTAGTCCTCCCATCACATATCTTATTAAAAAGTCCTTCCCCNCAGCCTGTCTTCATAAGGCAGTTAGTAGTTCCAGCCCTTTGACCATATTCGTGGCCCTCCTCTGGACCCACTTCAACAGCTCAATGTCCTTCTTATGTTGAGGGCTCCAGACCTGGACACAATACTCCAGGTGGGGTCTCACCAGAGCCGAGTAGAGGGGCAAAATCACCTCTCTTTAGACCTGCTGGTCGCACTCCTCTTGATGCAGCCCAGGATTTGGTTGGCCTTCTGGGCTGCAAGTGCACACTGCTAGCTCATGTTGAATTTGTCATCAACTGACACTCCCAAGTCTTTCTCTTCAGAGCTGCACTCAAGCCATTCTCCATCCAGCCTGTATCTGTGCTTGGGATTGCCTCGACCCAGGTTCAACTGTCTAATGCACACTTCATCCAACACATGCTTCCTCAGTTTAAAGTTTGGAAAGGTGTAGAAAATGGTATCAAAAGCCTTATGAAAGTCTATGTGGACTTTAGGCATAGCTAATTCTTCAGAATTATGTTAGAAATGGCATGGATTATGCTGACAGATTAAAAACTTGCAACTTGAAGTTGCCCAATTGAAGCTCTTTCTGGTAAGCAGCCAGCACACCAGTCTATCAGCTGCACTACTACTGCCTGGGTTATGACAACACATTGAAGAGAGTGATGAAAGCCAGCCAGAGCTTTGTGGAATCATATTTTCTGTATCTGGTGATTCTCTGAGGGATTCAAGAAGAGTATCACTGCTTTACAACTTATTCTCCTCTTTTTGGGTAGCAAAAAAATGGCTACACAGATATTTCAGTTCAACTGAAGGGCATACAGTTGTTAGCTAAATTTATCTCCTCATGTTTTCATAATTTCATTATGAATCATTCCTCTCTGTTAAATGAACATGCCTTAAAGTAACTATCATCTCAGTCTAGCACCATGTTAGAGGCAACTCTTAGCCAAAAGATGATTATCACTCACTGGTACACCTGCAGCAGGTTGCTTCAAAACTGGATTCCGGCCAAAGATATCAGAACTCAGAACTCTGGAGGGCCATGAAGATGGTCAAAGGGCTGGAGCAACTCCCCTATGAAGACAGGCTGAAGGAGTTGGGGCTGTTCAGCCTGGAGAAGAGAAGGCTCAGAGGGGACCTTTTAGTAACTTATCAGTACCTGAGGGAGTCCTACAGAAAGGCAGGGGAAGGACTTTTCAATAAGATATGTGATGGGAGGACTAGAAATAATGGATGTAAATTGGAAGGGGGTAGATTCAGGATAGATATAAGAAAGAAATCCTTTACAGTGAGAGTGGTGAAACCCTGGAAGAGGTTGCCCAGAGAGGTTGTGGATGTCCCCTCTCTGGAGGTGTTTAAGGCAAGGCTGGACAAGGCACTGAGCAGCCTGATGTAGTGGGAGGTGTCCCTGCCTATGGCAGGGGGGTTGGAACTTGATGATCTTTAAGGTCCCTTCCAACCCAAACTATTCTATGATTCTATGCTGTTCAATCTTCATCTCTGCTTTAATCCAGAAACCCACACTTGAAGAAACATACAGTTTAGTAAAAACAAATATGTTCTAGTGAGGCCCAAATTACTCTGCTGTCTTCAAGAGGCTTCCAATATCCCCCAGGGTCACCTGGTTAATCACAGTTCAGGTTCTCCAGGTTGCCTCAGTTGCAACCAGGACCTCTTGGTGCAGAGTCCAAACAGCTGGTATCAGCACTGACAGCAAATCTCCCTCCCTTTGCTGGGAGTCCTGTGTTCCCTCACCTTTTTGACTGGGATTACACTGAGTATATTGCTACATGAAGAAAACACAGGTAGCTTTAAATTTTACAGTGACACAGAGAACATGCAAGATGTTCCCTTGTTCTATCTCAGGTCAGAAAAAATAACCTAGCAAAGGGGAATTTCAAATAAAACTTGTTTTAATATTTAACTAAGCTTATCAGAAGCAGGGAAACTGGCAGCAATAAGGTGCACTTCAAATATTGCTTGTTATTTTTACATGACCTTTATTACTTAATGATATAAATACATAACAATAAATATATTTCACTTTTCATCAAGAAAAGCTAAGACCATTTACTTGGAAAAAAGGTATTTATGTTCTATTATTGAATATTTTATCTGATGTAATTACTATTATGGCATGTATAAGGAGCAAATAAGGGGCATGAATTATGTTTTATGTTCAACAACAACAAAAGAGAATGATAACTAGCTTATTATTCCCTGTCAATAGCTGCAAATACAGTATGGATTTTGAGACAGGGCACAGTATATAATGTATATCCAGTGCTTTTGGTCAATATTATTTAGGAGTAAAAACTTGCAATATATTTTTCATTACCAAAATGAACAATTAAAACAAATTTTGTCCAACTGAATCATATATATATTCAAATTATGAAAAATCTGCTATGCGGGAAAAGGAGGTGAGATACTATGAGAAAAAGCTGGGCTTAAAGCAGAACAGCCAGGGAGCCGGGGAGCCTGAACATGCCCATCAAGTCCAGCCATTCACCTATTTGCTAATTAACTGGAGAGCATTTTATTCTATAGCATCAGCATTTTCTCAGTGTTTTGTTACAGCAGAAAATTATCAGCTGCTATGAACAGTTCTTTTAACTAGTTAATCCAGTATGCTCTTTGCTTCATGAAGTAACACTTGTAGATTGCACTACTCAAAGGTTTGTTAGTTGTAGGGAGACATGGCCAGAAAGACCTCTTGCCTTTAAAAAGGACAGCATTGATTCTGTTGCAACATGGACTGAAATATTCCAAATCAATGTTTTGGAACTGATTTATTTAATATCAAATGTGAGCAACTAAAGAACTGTTCTTCCATCCCCCAGGCATGATAGCCTTCATCTGTGACTTTCTCCAATTAGCAAAGGTTGTTTGTCCACAGACCCCAGGATTTGACCATGAATTTTGCATTGGTTGAGATGGGTCAGTGAGTTCTTTTTGCATAAGATACTATGGAGAATGTAAAATGGACTTAACTGCTGAGTCAGAGGTTTCAAAATGTGTAACCCAACAATTGCACAAGCAGCCTTTATTCTAAACTAAGATTTTTTTTAAAAGAAACTATGTTACTGAAATTCTGGTCACAAAATTGAACTGTTCATATATCGGATGGGAGGACCAGAAATAATGGATGAAAATTGGAAGGGGGTAAATTTAGACTTGACATAAGAAAGCAATTCTTTACAGTGAGGGTAGTGAAACACTGGAACAGGTTGCCCTGAAAGGTTGTGGATGTCCCCTCTCTGGAGGTGTTTAAGGCAAGGCTGGACAAGGCACTGAGCAGCCTGATGTAGTGGGAGGTGTCCCTGCCTATGGCAGGGGGGTTGGAACTCGATGATCTTTAAGGTCTCTTCCAACCCAAACTATTCTATGATTCTATGTTATCTTTTAAGAAAATGTGATAGCTGGCTGCTGTGGTTGAGAAAGCAATTTGCTTCCCCTCTAGTGCTTGGCAGAAACAGGTTTACTACATTGAGTCCCCCCACTGTGGGAGCAGGACAGATCTGCTGGCTGCAGTTTGTGTAGGGTTGCTGGGAACAGTGTGCAAATATTTGTATAAACACTTTGTCCTTAATGGGGAATAAAAAAAAATTGTGCAGTTTCCAACTGTGTCTAAATTTGAGCTTTCCTGCATCTTGAAGGATAATCACATTTTTAAGTAAGCAGGAAGTGGGATCTAATCACTGAGCAAACAGGGGAAAGGACCTGTGCTCTAGTAAGTGGAGTTTTGCTGAGCCATAGCTGTGGGAAAAGCAGAAGAATAACTGCTCCTCTGAAACACTCTCCATGAGACCATGTGATAGCAAGAATTTACTACAAAGACTGATCTGCTCACCATGCTGTTGTAAATATAAAGTCTTACATCCCCTTCCACCTACCTATAGTAGAATAAATTTCTCAAATTCACTCTTACAGGGCCCGAGAGAGAAAACGGACACAACTGAGTGCTCTCTGGCTGTTCATTACACATACACAAGAATGTTAAGGCTAATTATATCTCCTCTGCTTCTCTTCCAGACTGGTACTGTGGACCTCCAGTAATGCCATTGATGTTCTCGTTCTTTGCGGAGAAAGTACACAGAAGGTTATTCTAAACTGATACATAGAAGACTCAGCACAAAATCCTTAGAGGCAGTAGAATGGCATCATTATAACAGTAATGCAGAAGTCAGGACCAAGGTCCTATTTTTCACCTTTAGGAAAAGAAGTGCTAAGTTTCCCTTTTGTGGCCTTTCAGACTTTACTATCCTGCTTGCATGACAGACAGAGGGCACAGGAATAAACCTTCAAATAAAAGCTTCATGTTGATCACCAATTTGTGTATTTTATGCTGTAAATACTGTCACATACTATTTTATGAAATGTCAAAGCATGAGAACCATAATAGTCACTGTCTCAGTATTCAGAAAGAGCCAAAAGCCCCCCTAACAATAATGCATCCCTTTCCCCAAGCTCTGTGTACTCCCAGGAAAGTTACAGATTCTCCTGAAATTGTAAATTTATCTTTTAAAGAGAAGATCAAATCTCTAAAGCTGTGCTTGATCCATTTGTTTAGGAATGTGGAGGAAAGGTTGTGCAAAGGCCAAACAGTCAGTGGCAAACAAAAAGTTGTTGACTGTATTGGAGAGAGAAGCATTTCTCTGGAAAACAAAAGAGGAAGTGTCTCCAAGTCAGGGTGCTCCTAAGAAATGGAAGGAGGCAGAGTCACATGCCTCTTGTCACATTTGTGAAACAGAAAGAACTCCAGGAAGCTGTATTCTGCAAACTGAAGGATCAACACCCCACACAGTAACAGTAAACTAAGTACAGCTTGAGAGCATGCTCTTAAAAACTGGAAATAGGTTTGTGTTGATGAGGTTTATCGGGTTTGCTTCATTTTTCACCAAAATCACAGCAGTTGCAATGTTGATGCAATGCAACAGAAGACAAATACACAGACACAATTTGGCAACTTAATGGCTAAAAAAGCAGAAACTTATTCCTTCCAATATCTGCTACTGCTCTAAGCAAAGTTTCATGAAACATCAAAATGAAAATACTCCTAAACACTCCATTCAGAAGGAGACATCTAACATGCCTGGCTCTGCCTGACACTAATTACATTAATACTTATATTCCAGAATTATTCTGAAGACAAGCACAAATCTAATTTACTTATTCAGAAAATCTCCTAAAAGCAGATTGTTAAGTAATAGAATGCTTCCAGAAAGTGTCCTAAGTTCTCCAGAAACTTCACACAACTTCACTGACTTTTATGGTACAAATCTATAGAAATAAATCAGATTTAAGGTGACACTAAATATTAGACACTAAAAATCATAAACATAGATAATTTCAGTAGAGCTCACGAATATTTTTGTCATTGTTATTGTGCTATAAGAATGAAATATAACACTTGCTAAAAGTAAAAGTGCCAGATGATCTGTATTTTTCTAAGCAAAAGTCATTTAGCTTCTTTCAAAAGGTTAAAGATCTCACTATGAGATGACATAACTAATAGAGGCTATAGTCACTGACTGGGTAAAACTGTAGAATTCAGAATTCAGACAAGTAGCATTTGAAATTACCAGTTCTGCAAAACATCTCTGGAATAGCCATAAGTATTTACTCTGCCAATCAAAAAATCTAATGAGAAAGAAGAATCAAAGGTGTTCTTTAATCCATTAAAGGCATTTCCACAAATACATTTCTTTATAGAAATTTATCTCCAACAGTTGTGCATAATGGACAAGAAAATCTGAGAAGCAGAATTCCCTGACTGAATCACAATCAAGGCAACCCATGAGAAGTGGAATCACCTATGAGAAGTGGAAGACCTTGACCCTGTTTGGACCCTGCAGGAACCAAGGCACAGTATGTAAAGTGCATTCAAAGTGAGGAAATGTATTCTAAAAAACACTGTTAAGCATTCCTGAAAAAATGGGTGGATGCCAGCCCATGGATGTCAGCCATGTCCATGACAATAGCCATGACTACATCACCTACTTTGACTAAAAACCATTTAAGTTTTACAGGAGTGGGGGAAAGGTGCATTCTAGTTTTGAAGAATGCAGAGTGGTGTGCTATTTCAGTGACAACAATGAGCCATCAACACAGGACATTGTCTGGCTAAGGCACAGAGGATCAACTGCTATAACCACTGCAGGAGTACTCAAATAACTCAGAAGATAAAGAATAAAAGGAAGGATCTCTGTGTTGGAATGAAAAAGGGGTCTTCTGATTATTCCTAGGCATGTCCCTGAGCTGAGAAACTCCAATAAGCCTTATATTTTATCTTTGTGAGTCCTTCCACCCCTTCCTTACAATATATATAAATCTCAAACTCTGAGCTTGAATATGAAGGCCAGAAGAAGGAGGACATTTGCACAGCCAAGGAAGAAGAAGAATACTGAGCAACCTGGTGTAGTGGGAGGTGTCCCTGCCTATGGCAGTGGAGTTGGAGCTTGATGATCTTTAAGGTCCCTTCCAGCCCAAACAATTCTATGATTCTATGATTTTGGAGTCTCTGTAAACAGGTGTAGTAGGAACAGGTTCTAGACAGGGGCTTTGTGGTACTAAATGTTCCAAATGAAGCAGCACAATGGAGCTGCAGTTTTTACAGAAATACCTGATGAGTTTCCCAAAAGGAAACTCTCATCAGATTGGACTAATACCAATAAATATGTTATCCACATAAAGAAAGGCAAATTAGCTCACACTAAGCTTTGGTTTAGATTGTACTTGAGATAAATCAATGATACCTGGGGTAGCTGCCCACAGCCACTTCTGTCAACACCCTTCTGAGAAACCAGATTGCATTTTGCATCTCCCTAGCAGAGACATTCAGCAATCACAGTTGAGGGGCTCAGTAATATTAATTTTGCTTCTACAGATGATTGATATAGCCAGGGACAATGTAGGCAGTTGCTTAGGAAAGCAGATACAGGGAAAAGAAGAAACAACCAACCAGTTTTTCTTCTCCCTTGACCTCACTGGAGCCTTGCAAAGATGGTTTGTCTTCTTGTGGTGAGCAAGCTGATGCATCGAGCTGGGGAGAAGAGGCAGAGGAACTCCTCCCAGACACCACCCTTGATTTCCTTGGGTCCTGAGAGGCAGTACACCCAGCACCAACATGTTTTCCCACCAGCTTCCTCCTCCCTCCTTGTTGTGGGAGTTGCTCAAACTCAGACAACCTCCAACAACCCACCAGGGTTTTTTTCTTGATGGGGCAAATTTCAGTGAGAGCTCCAAGGTTTGACCACATATTCAAAGTGAGGACTTGTTGTGCTAGGTAAGCCTTGAGTCCAGAAGGTCACTGTGAGACAGCCCTTAGGAAAAAAATATTTGTGCTTCCAGAATAAACAAAAGAGAAACCTCTGATTCAAGGTTAATATCAGAAATTATGAAATGCTTTAAATAAGATGTAAAAGGGAAGATGCAGCACATCCCTGTCTAAGGATTGCTTCAGACTTTTTAATTTAATGTCATGTTTTCTTAGAATACCAAGCTCCTCCCTTCCTTAGAACACTACTTCTAAAACTCATCTAAATGGAAAAATTTCTTTAGAAATGTATTTCTATAGATGTGCTTGTGTATGTAATTCTTTTTGCCAACAATCAGGGTCAGGGATTTTAAAAACCTTCTTCTAAGTACTGCACGCTACATTGTCTCCCCACCTCTGTCCTCCTTACTATAAACTGTGCAGCTTCAGTTTAATAATATTTTTATTTTAGAGCAATGATGTATTTGGTTTATCCCTTAATTTTTTAGCTTCAATCAACAATGACACAAAGTTCAATATAAAATTCTGATTTCTACTTTAAAAAAATATTTTTTTTTTTGTTTCTAATCTCATGTCTAAACAAAAACTTCAGAGTTCAGACAAAAAAAAAGGGGGAAATTATTTTGTAGCATCCAGAGAGAAAAAAGATACCACCTTTATCAGTTTGGGGCTGTGAAGTATGGTGGTGGTTTGTGACTTGAGATAAAGGCAGGTATACTCTTCATATTCTTCAGCCACAAAGCCTGGAAGGTTTCAGAAGGATTGACACAATTGATATCCTCACATATATAAGTCATATATAACCTTTGTCCTCATCATTGTCCCTGAGTCTCATACCAAGTTCATCTGAAAAAGCCACTGAGGAGGACATGGAAAGCCCATGATCGAGATGATGGCAGCATCCCAAATACTGCTTCTGCATTGGAGGTCTCTCGTGGAATACATGCTGCAGAGCAACCCTATCTTATTTTCTGGATGCACAGAGAGATGTCCCATCCCTGAAAACACTCCAGGTCAGGTCAGACAAGGTTGAGGAACCTCATCTAACTGAATATATCCCAGCCTTTTACAGGAGAGGTTGGTCTTTAAAGGTCCCTTACAACCTGTATGATTTACAATTCTATCACAACATAAGATTTAGGACTTCCTTGAAGTCTTGTTTGAACAGCTCCATTCTTGCAAAACTCTTGAGGCTCTTAAAAATAGTCATCAATCAATGAAACAATTGGAGATGGGAGGGAAGGAAGATTAGGAGATGAGAGCATTGCCATAAATACAAGGAGGTTTCAGCCCAGCACCTGTGTTTCATATCACCACCAAAACCATGGTCTAGTTTCTTATTAAAAGCTCAACAAAAGAAGGAAACAGACAAAAAGCAATGAACAATTTCCTTACCTTAATAGTTGTTTTGAAGTCTTAAAGACATCCTTTTAAAGTAAAACATCCTTGGAATTTCTCAAGTTCCATTCATAGGTAATAAGGCAATAAGACTCACCCAAACTTACTGCCTCTTATTGTGAAAAACACACAGGATAAGGCAAAAATCACCTACTTTGGTGCCAGTGATAAATTTGAAGAGCAACTGAAAATCTAAAGGAGAACAAAGAGGATCCTAATGGTTACTCTCCAGCATAATGTAACCGTGACCCCCAGGTTCAGATGCTATTTATATTTTACGTCAAAAGATCATTCAAATGATCTTGATCAGAACAGCCATCTAGATTGCAACCTAACTCTCATCAAAATTCAGACCTGAAAAGGTGAGCTTAGCTTGCAAAAAGGAAAACCTTATTCTGCTATTCTTGCCAGTTAGTGTCTATTATAAAGTAAAAAATATTTTTTTATAAAAAATTAATTTATAAAAAAAT
>VZTY01014715.1:0-18786 GCA_013400935.1 Turnix velox | reverse complement strand
ATTTATAAAAAAATCTATTTGTGAGTGCCTATTCACCACTGAGCACCAAACCACTAGCTTCCACAGCCACATTTACTGTATTATCTTCTCACCCTTTGCTGTTCCTTGTGGTAAATCTAAGCTCAACTTCACACTCAACATCTATTTGGAGATTTTAGCATCTCTCCTGGAAGTGACAGTCTCCTGCCATTGATGATGTCACGAACCTTGGTGACCCACCTCAGTTCTTTGATTCACCTCAACAAGGTGAACAACACAAATTTCTATTTCTTTGGTAGGGTTTCCCTCATCCTGGTTTCTCCTTTGAATTCTGGAGAATATTAGAAGTTATGTCTGACCACATGATTGGAGGCTGTAGGGAAAATCCTCAGGCTAAAAAAAAAAGTTTCTGAAATGCTTGCAATTCTCTTCAAAGTAAGTGAAAAGCTAGGTGGCATACACATGGTATACTCCAATGTAATGTGCAGGAAGGAAAGGGAAACTATCACAAGGATCTTTGCAAGGAGTCAAAAGGCTATTTGAGGAAGAAGAGGTCATTGAGCAAGATAAATATGTGTAAAGGCACAATGGGACCCACTTGAATGAGAAAGCAATTATGTTGTTGAAACAAAATCTTCAGGTTTGCCCTAATTCTTGTAACGACAAAACAAGCAATGAACTGTGGGAGTACAGAGGACACCAAAAGCAGTTCCATTCTGTCTCTCTCCTTTAAATACATCTTAATTCAGTGTGTTGTAATAGTCCCTAGCAGATATCAATCTCATTTTTTCTACAAAACAAGGGGATTTCTAAAACAGCTTATCCCAGTGCCTAACTACCAGTACAGTTAGTAGGTTTTCATTACATGCAGTAGAAATCTTTGTTACAAAAACTACTATATTACTCTTTTTCTTCTATTCTGATCTCCATTCTCCTCAAAATGCTTGTTTGGTGGTTTTAGACAATCAAGACCACTTCCACACTTCATTTCCTGGTTTTTGTCTAGAATGCCCCCAGTATTTTCAATCAGAAAATGTGCAACAAGGAGAAAGAAGGGTATTTCTAGTTTTTTGGCTCTGTTATGGTGTTCTGCACTTGCCTCTTAGAGGCTTCTCTCAGGACGTGGTGGAACCAAGCAGTCTCTTTCATTTCAGCAGCATAATGTTATCTCTGAGAATAACTCTCCTTGACTATGTTGAATTGGATACTACCAGCTATAATTCCTTTCAGGTATGCCTGTAATGATAAATCTGCAACTCTAAGACAGGCATCATGTTCAGATGACATTTGTAAACACATTTCTTCATTCCCTTAGTGTATAGGGAGAAACGAGGCTTTCAACATTTTCCTGACCCTAGAGCTACATCTTTTTTGTTTTTTCCTATAATTTCCACCCACACAGACTCAAAACATTTCACAACTTGGCCTGTAGTAAACCAGATGTTTTTCTCTCATGATCTATAAGTATGTGTAGTCAGACACAGATTGGCCAATTTAGTATGTTTGTACAGCTCATTTATATTTCTTTTTCTGTTACAGCAAACAGTTTCTTCAGGTTGGGTTTGTCTTTTTTCCATTTTGAAAGCAGTAAGCTCTAAATAAATGCTTTAATATTCAGCCTACAGGCCAATACAGCAGGTAGAAATTATTCCAGAGATGGATTTCATTCATTTTGCGTTTACAGATCATCCACTTTACTATTACCATGAATTACATGTTTCTATCATTAAAATTATTGACTCTTGACCCTCCTACTACAATGTGTTGGAAATTATCAAACAGTTTTGTCCATTTTCCAAATTTTCTTCAGTTTTCCAAACTTTTTTTGGAGTGATTGATGAGATTTATATGGACCTTTTGCCCAGCATGAATTTATCAGGATATCTCCAAAGTGGCTGCTACTAACCACCAGAAACAACTCAAACATGTCCATGCACTGAAGCCTGGAAATGCTCCTAAATTCAAGATCTTCACATCATGTTTTCTTAAAAGGAGGAACTGAACTTTGGCTCGTGGAGTCTCACTGGACACTGATGACACTGTCATTAGTCCAACAACTTGGAGAAAAACAGTTTCTTTGGTAAGGAAATCTTTCAGCAGATATTTTCATGGAAGAGGGTCACTGTGCTAATCCTCCCTGGAGAAATGCTCAATTTGGAACTGTAGCAGTGAAAAAAAAAAGAGGGTTCCAATGTAAAGTACATATTTCTGATGAGAACCATACTCAGAACCTTTGTGAGAGCCCTACAGATGGAGAAAAAAAAAGATTTTAGCATTCCAGCTGAGGGTTTTCAGCAGCAAAAGATGAGGCCTCTATACTATATGCTGCAAGTATGAGACAGGAAACTGAATTTGGAAAATACCTACTATTTTTCATTGCCTATAAAAAAATCATAAGACTAGTCCAGATGTAGGCTTGCACAGTGCAAGCACCCACAGAAACCAACCAATGTCAAAAAATACATTTCAACATTGTAATGGCATTTGTACCTAATAAATTATCAATAAAGAACTCAAAAAATAAAAACAAAGAAATTTTTTATTCTTTTTTTTGTTGTTGCCTCTTCACATAATCTTCTAAGATAATATGATATAATCTAAAAGTGATAAAGCCAGAAGAATTTTCAGTTCTTTTTTTGCATAGTGTAACATAATTAGAAATGCCTCTGGAGAATGTAGTAAGTATTTCCCAAAGATCACACATGTGAAATGTTCTATCTTTGGGTTTATCTCTTGGGAATCTTAAAAGTTACAGCTCTTCCTCCTTCTCTTACAGTTCTCACACATCTCATGACATTTTTTACTTTGGCCACTGTGACATTTCTGATACACATATTAAAAAAAAAAAAGAGGAAAAATTCAGCATTGCCCATACTATATATCTCTATCTGCAATGTTTTATCACCTGTTTTCCTTTGGTATTTGGTGTTCTTTTCTCAAAAACTCTCTCCTAAGTCTTAGATCTTGGAAGCAGCAAGATATTTTCCCTATGTATTCTTACAAAACAGGATCCTGTGCTCCAGGAGAATGACACTGGGAGGATGCTGAGCAGGTGACTGATGAACACCTTGACCAAAAATTGCTAGCTGTGGATACTGATGCAATCACAGACCAGAGACAGGGTAATAATTTCAACAGAGTAGCAGGGAGCTCATCATTGCTTATTCTGAAGGCAGCACTTACTCCAGGTGTTAATCTTGAGCATTAGCCACAGATCAGAGAAGGATATTATGAAATAAATTGATGGGTAAACCAGAAAAATAGACTCATCTGTTACTCACTTGCTAGTGCACAGGGCTGTGGCAGGAAGGGAAGTGAGCTGCAAGATGCCCAGATAGCACTGACAGGACCAACCTCATTGCTGGTCTGGGTTCCTATGGAATGCAGGTCCTGGCTTCCTCATACACATCTATTAGTAGAGATTATACTGATCTTACAGCCAACTGGTGAGAAGGGCATTCCTGAAAATCTTTGCTATTTATTGACCAACCAGCTATCTCAGATATTAATGAACCCACAAGACAAATAATACTCCTACTGACCTTCTGTTTTTTAAAAGTCTCTTAATTCAGGGCATTTCAGCAGAAGGGAAGAGAGAAGAGATGGCTATAACAGAACTTTAAAAATACAATAAGCTATAGCATCTTTGCACCCAGCATCTTGACATAAAGGAACTGACTGATACAATAATATGCTGCAAAGATTTCATCTGAAGTTTGTCTAAGTGTTAAGCAAAACTCCCTTTTCTGATGTTGCAGATTTGTGCTTGTTGTCAGCATAGAATGTTCTCACACTGTGATGTTCACTTGGGACAGGAAAATACAGAAAAAGGCTTTGAGAGTCAAGATCCAGAAAGGCTGAACAAGAGGCATCTTTTTCCAATACAGAGCATCCAGCTTATACTTGTAGTAACTGAGAATGATCAAAAAAGTTCACCTCAACTCTGCATTAATAAACTGTCACAGCTTTCATAGAATAGAATCAGAGAATCTCCTAAGTTGGAAGGGACATTTCAGATCATTGAGTCAAAGCATCAACCTAACTCTAACAAGAACCATCAGTAAACCATATCTCTAAACACTATGTCTACTTATCTCTTAAATATCTCCAGGGATGGTGTCTCAACCACTTCCAAGGGCAGCCTATTCAAATGTAAAAATGTTTTCAAGTATCCAGTTGCCCCTGGAGCAACTTGAGGGCATTTCCTTTGTCCTGTCAACTGTCACTTGGGAGAAGAGACCAACTCCTACATTACTACAGCCTCCTGGAGTTTTTCAATGGAGAAAGTGACCTGCCAAGTTGTGCCAATTGTCTTTGGCAAGCCAAGTCTTTGAATTGTCCAGAGAATGTCATAAACACACCAAATTCTTTACCAGGACTGTCCTCTGTCCTAACAATTTATAGGTACAAGCAAACCAGTTCCAGGATAATTGCCAGGCATTCTTGAGCTTACTAATATAGTGGCTGCCTAGAAATTCAACAGATAACTGAGTGTAAGGGACAAATACCAAGTGAGGAGACTTATATCTCTCTGTCACATGTCACCAGATAATCCAAGAGTCTGCATTGCTGTTATATGTGTAGGGAATGGTTTTATTGCAAAGTGGAAATGTGGACAGAATATGAGGCTGAATATATATGAAGAGTTTGATCACAGCTGTTTGGAGTCCAGCCCTGAAGTGTCTGCAATTCAGAGGGACTTAAAAACTGAGAAGGCACAAATGAAATCTAAGACACAGACAGAGACCACGTTGAAGCATGAGACGTGACTGTTCAGCCTGTGACAGATATGTGACCTGTCCCTCCACAGAGCTGGAATCACACAGGGCAATGCATGGACCCCAGCCAACGCTTCAACCCAGAGCTGACTTTCCACCAGGGTGACTCTGGAGCAGGAGAGGGCACACTGATAAATAAAGAGCATGACAGAGCTGTGCAAAATATCAGTAACACAACTTGCCAGCTCTACAACACATTTTAAAGAAGGGATGGGTCCAGCAGAGACTTTTGGAGGAGATCTTGCCCTGCACCCCATGAAAGTAGATACAAAATATGAAATAATACAAAAACACAAAATCAATTGACAGAACAGATTAAATATTTGGGCCACCGGACACAATAAGATGAGCTAACTCTAGTATCTTCAACAGGTGCAGCCATACTTTGCAGGATCTCTAATGAGAAAACTACTCAAATTAGCCCGTGGGAAAATCGTCACTGTTCAAGGATCTTGCAGATTCTGTTCTAACTTCAGTTAGTGACAGACTCAGTAAAAGCCAGCTTTGAGACATCATAGATGCTGGAAAGAGAAGAATCATAGAATCATAGAATAATAGAATAGTTTGGGTTGGAAGGCACCTTAAAGATCATCGAGTTCCAATCCCCCTGCCGTAGGCAGGGACACCTCCCACTACATCAAGTTGCTCAGAAATTGAGGAGGGATACATTTGCACAGAGCATCTGCAGATGCCAAGAGAACAAGACCTCAGCAGACCAAGTGAGCATAAAACTAAGGTTTTTTTAAATGTGGAAATGTAGTTTTTGAGTACCAAAATCATCATGCTTGAAGGCACAAACCCTAATGTACTGTCTGAAGGTACAGAGGCGTTCCCCAACTCAACATGTTATTATATAATTACTTAATGAGGGTCACACTTCCGTTTAGGCAGCTGAAGTTGGACTCCATCAAAGATGGACAATCACTCCCAGCTGGGATCTGCTATGGAATAACACTTAGAGGCTACTGGCATTCACAAAATTTCTGGCTAGTCTTGTAGGCTCTTCCATTTCCTTTGCACCTAAGTCCTGACCTCATTTCTTATGAGACCTGAGAATTCAGAGCCTTGCTTTTTTTCCCATCAATTTATTGTGCATGGGTGGAGCTCTTAACATATGTGCTTAGGATCTCCTTTCCCAAATACTGAGGGAGTCTGATCCATGTTCATTCCATTCAGGAGAGTAGCAAAAACATTTTGTTTTTGTTTTTCCTTCCCTCTCTAAGAACAGAACATGCTTGGGGTGGAGGCCGGCTCAGCTCAGGAAAAAATGCTCAGCTTTTTAGTTCCTCTTTAAGGGGAGTGCGAGCTGAGAAGAATGAGATAATTTCCATTTTCCCTTGAATTCTTCCCAGGACAATACATATTTTTCTAGGGGAAGTGTCAGCTAGAGGTATATTAATTATAAAACACTGCTTTATTATCAGAAATTAAGAACACCAAAACCCAAAATTCTTAAAACCTCCTAAGAATAAAAGGTCCTAGTACTTCTTCCACATGCTGCTATCACACAGAATTTCAGGATAACATAAAGAGAGAAATTACTGTGGTTTTCTTGTTTGAAAATCGTTGAAAATGAAGCAGATCTGATCACAGAAGACGGCAGTTTGCTGCATAGGGATCAGATGAAGGCTAAAATGGTAACAACCAGAAAATGAGTTACAGCTTTGCTCTTCTGGAGAAATAACAACCCTTATGGAAGTTGTATTGAGGAGTTGACAGAGTTTTCCCAGAATAATTTCAATATTATAGACTGATTTCCTGAGAAATTTTCTCTCTTTTTTTTGCTTCACCACAGTTTGCTACTGGGCTCCATTCTTTGAATTCATCATATCTAACAGACAGTTACAGTGAAACATATTTTTCAAAAAATTACCACCTTCATCCTCTCTAAAATCCTACCAAAATAAGGATCTTATTAGTTATTAGTGTGGACTGGAGTTTGAATGAAAGAACAGATATTATATAGCAGGTATTAAACAGCATTCACAAGTAAGTGCTGTGAAAATCCACATGGATTATAACAGATATCTTCAGATGCAGTGCATCATCTCTGCAGCAGAACAAGGTACTGTGACAACAGAGTAACAGCTTTTGTGCAGCACAATTCAATTCAGAAGGCATCCTGGAAATCTGTCTTTGAAGCTACCTGCTTACATTTCCCTCAGTGTTTAGAAATCATATTTTATCCAGCTGTGTTATAGCATGGAGAAGCTTGTGTTCTGCTGAAGGGGATGCAGTCATGGGCTGGCTTAGTTAGAACAAGTCTGTCAAATAAAAGGGAAGCAATTCTAGCCTGCTGGGAAAAATTTCTTTTCCATTAATTTTCCCCATATTTTTGTTTGACTCCACAAGGAAAGCTTAAAATTCTTATTTGAGGAGTTGTACAAGTCACATCAGGATTGTGTTTGCTTTTACTCTTCAGTCATTTCTGGCTGTGCAAGGCACTGTGGGCAGGACTTAATATATGTGTCTGCTGGGAATTGGAAACATTCAGAGAGGGATGTTGACAAAATATCCCCTATTGTTTTAAGCCTCTTTTTTTAACGTACTATGTTGATTGTTCACCTTGTACTAGAAGCTAAATCTTTTTAGCAGAGCTAGCAGGCATCACTTATTTTCTTGCAAAGATTCCTTTTTTTGGGTATTTTTTTGCCTTATCATTTTTTTTCCCTCAAAAAATATGAGATGCACTTCTTGCAGGAAAAAGTGCAGAACAGTCCAGTGGGAAATACCCATCAACCAGTTCAAAGATCTCAAATAATTTATTTATTATTAGGCATTACATTCTGTCCATTCTTTTCCTCAAATAATTTATTTATTATTAGGCACTACATTCTGTCCATTCTTTTTAATTTTCTTGGGTGAATTAGCAATAAGCCAAGAGAAAATTTAAACTCACCACAGCAGAGAGTTCATTTGTTAGTCTTTGTAGAAAGGTTAGACCCTGAGATAATTGCTGTCCGCACATGAGAAATCAAGGGAAATCAGCAGCAGTTTGTATCTCCTTCAAAAATATATCACAGACATCCCATAAACCTGCTCTGGAGTGAGAGGGATGGTTCAGGAGAGACTGAAGGGTTTGGGTTTCTTTTATAGCTTTGCACTGGATGTTTGTTTTTCACTGCTGAGCCAAATCGATACCACAAGTTTGAAACTTTTGGAATGACCAGTTCTTAATGTGGACACAGCAGCTCAGCTACACATCCACAGTCACAAAATTGGCACAGGTTCACGGAGAGCACAACAGCCTATGTTCAGCTGAAGTATTTGCAAACATGCCAAAATTATGTGAGTCTTATCAGGACCAATAGTCAGGCAGGGAGCCCCCACCCAGCCCTCAATAATCTTTGCTCACGCAATGACACAGATTCCATTGCATCAGCATGTGTTGCAAATATAGAAGCAAGGGGAATGAGTGCACCAAAGTTAGCACAGTTCACATATCTCCTAGTGAGTCTGACAATATCACACAGAAAGGAAAAGTAATTATTTGGTATCCCAATACTTTGGGGGAAAATAAATCTGTTAGGGTTGAAAATTTAAAAAAACCCTCTTTGTTATCTTAACAGCATTTTCTCTTGACTTTCGTGACATTGTTTATTTCTTTCTGCTTTTTCTTTACACCTCTGTAAGCAATAAAAATCAGCAAATTCAACATTTTTTTCCTTTTTTGTATAACTAAATGGATTTGCAAATGTTGCAGTGTCGTTTCTGTGGCATTGCTGAAGAGCTAAGGGATAAGATTTTTATTTTTTTTATTCTGATATTTTATCATTTCCTAGATAAACTGGAGGAAGGGAACACACCAGCAAACCTTAGACTGAACTCACACATTTATATCCAGTGCAGACAAAGGAAACAGAAATATTAGTAAGAAGCAGAGCAAATAAAATAATCTGAATTTTGTATTTTTTTTTATATTTAGAGAAAAATGGGAAAAATGTTCTTCCTAAGTAAGCTATTAGGCAGGGACACCTATCTCAATTGTTTTCATAGAAACTATATTTTCTTTCTCATGAAAAAGCTGGAGTTTGGGGTTTTTTTAAAATTTCTGGAACCTGTATCTTAAGAGTAATGTTACTTATAAATGAAACCATAGAGCTGAAGATCAGGTAATAATACCCTTTTTCCACATGAATATAGTTTACATGGATATTAAATCTGCACCATATTCTTGCTTTGTCAAAATATGGAGATAATGAAAAAAAAGGCACAAAAATGTGTTTAATTGATAGATTTCTAACTCACTCTCTCAGCTGATACAAATCACACAATTTTTTTTCTTCCTTATGAGCATTTTAGTTATTTCTACTTTAATGAGACTTTTTTCATAGCATGGAAAGTACAATTGATAGTTCACCACAAAAACATAGAGAGTGATATCTAGAATGCTAAGTTCATTTAAGTGAACTTACGGAAACAGCCATACTAAAGTTACTTCAATTTCTGAAAAATAATGTAGACTTTTTTTTCACTGAAGCATGAGAATAAACATCAGGATTCACCAATAAATAGGAATTTGAAGTAAACCTCTGTCTAAAGAAAGGGGAGTTAGGAAAAGATGAGCCGTCCTTGTTGGTGAATGATATTTCTCTGACTTACACACCACTGTATTCTGTTTTGACTCCTCCAGTGTATGTATCTGAAGTATAAACAGCCCTCCATCCCAGAACATCTCAACTTCCGTCAATAAATTCAATAAATCTCACTTAATTGGGCCGATTCACAAACAGAACAACTGCTTCTCTGGACTAGAACATGGGAAATCTGGATCACTGGAATATCTGCTTCTGTCATGGAGGCAGAATGATGAATGACAAAAGGAATTCACTCTCTTGCTGTCACTTCAGTAAACATTTACAGTAATATGAAGCTGACTGATAACATGATTTTGATGACTGCCACATTTTTTTTGTTCAGATATCTCAGTGTCATCCTATTGGTTCTGAGATTGACACAATTCCCTTTGGTACAGATATGATGTATGGATATGATTTCTAAGAGAAGCTAGATACTTATCTTGACAATTTTTGTGGGCTTCACATCACATTCAAGCTTCTACAGTTTCAATTTTGAGACTTAACCACAATATTTTGGAAGAGGATCAGGGTTAAATGTTTTGAAAGAGGAGATAGCTTGAGAAGCCTTCCATGGCAAATCTACTTCCCAAAGATTCTACAACTTTACTGCTAGGGTAGATGGCCATTTCTGGAGCAAAGAGAGCAGCTTCCTCAGGGTCTGTTTTGTGAGCCTGAGTATTGAAAAGTTCACAGAAAGATTAACATCCATCTGGTATATCCCTTAGAGCAGACTAGCTATATGGGGATGCCCAAGCTGCACAAAGCAGATGACAATCCACACTGTAAACACTACATAGCAAAGCACAGCTCTCTGTGGACATAGTACCTCAGATCCACAATCATTTCAGCCCCATGAGCTGTGGCCAAGTGCCAGGGATAATAACTGTTGACTCTTAACAGATTTAGAAAGCTCTGGCTTTGTGCCAAGCTAATGCCATGGATCCAAGTTTATACCAGCACTGACTGGAAGCATGTAAAGGACTCTCTATGCCTGCTTCATCCTCCTTAGAATCCTGGTCATTCAGCAAGAATTGCTGCACATCAGTAATTACAAAGACCTAGATGGGTTTGTCAATGCTCAGGGAAACTTTTTTCCCATTAAAATTTTTTTTTTTGGTGCACAACAGAGGAATTGGGAGATGTTTTTTGCCTTCTTGTGCATCAGAAGCAATTCAGTAGCCAACTGAAAGTTCTGAAATGTTTCCTTTGATTGTAAGAGGCATTGTACTGAAGATTTTTCAGGCTTCCTTTATTTAGGAGCATACTGAAGGAAATGTATTGAAAGTTTCTAAATTTAGAGGATTCTATTCTTACTAAAACTTCCTCCTAGTTCATCAATGTCATTCCTCCCAATTCTATGATGGAAAACATTAGTTATAGTGAAATGTGGAAAATATGAACACATGAACAGTTTGTAAATGGAAAGGGGTAGGAAGAAAATAGTAATAATAATTAAAAAACTTCAAAGGTATGAATTTTCTAGTTTCTCCCCCTTTCTTTGACTGGGAAGAGTGTGGTACTTTCAGAAGAAATGGAAAATTTAAACCTAAGTTAATTGAAAGACTCTATGAACCAGAACAGTTAATATTATTTGCCAAACTGAAATCCAATGTAGACTTACTTAAATTTAATTATATTTAATTTATATTATATTTAATTTATATTTAATAAGTTTCAAAATAAATATTTGGAATTGGAATCCAGAATTCCTAGTCTGTAAATTCTGAACAAAACCTTTCAAAAAGACTCTTACAAGTACTAGCTAGAGAATTTCTTCAGTCTCGGCTCTATATTATCAGCACCACCTAGAGTGCAGCGCTAGAAATAACTCTAAATCACAGACAATATCCTTTACAAAGTGTGATTGCACTTCAAAGGAACATTTTCCAGATTACTGTCTTTCAAAGCCTTCCAGATCAAATATACATGGCTGATACAATAGAAGAAAAGCAAAAGAGACCATAATTCTATGAGTACACCTAGATGAGGTGGAGAAAAGGTAGCACAAAACCTTTTAGATTCAACCAAACCCTGTAAAGCAGTGTCTATTGCTTCCAGCTTAACCATCAGCAGAAATTTCCTCAACCAATATATAGTTAGTGATGCTGCTACTGCTGATGTTGAATATGTCCAAAGCAGAATAGAATTCTGTTCATTCTCCAGAGAAATAGAATCAAACTGCTGTGTTTTTTCAGTAAATTACTTCGCTCTTAGAAGACAAAAGTGAGTGTCTCAAATGGATGTTATAGTTACTGCACATTTATTTGCACAATTTGCACAATTTTTAAATCTTTTCTCTTCTGCTCTGTCTTTTCCCAGCCTGCTTCTAACAAGCACCTACTTATTTATAGCTAATTTCTGCATGTGGTCATAAGAATAACAGAGAATTTTGCAAAACTCCTTGAGATCCATTGGAACACTAGACTTGCCTATAGTACAGACACCTGGCACTGATATTACACCTCTGAAGTTGCTTATTTTCATTTTTTAAACAAACTAGTTATTACTACGGCTGCATAAGGATCTTAACTCAGCCTGTTTTAAAGAATAAGCAAAGTAGGTATATGGGCTAAGCAAAGCATTGTAAATGTGTATGCAAAAATTCAGCTGTTAACCAGCACTGATCATTCATGTCTGGCAAAGCAGACTGAAAACTGAAAACCAGCATTCCTCCTCTGCTGATTGAGAAGCATATCCTGAAAAAACACAACTTCAATCTTTATTGCAGTAAATAGCATGAAGTCTGAGAAGACAATCACTACTGAAAGGGAAGAACGGAGCAAGGACCTGTATTTTCTCTCCTGCTCTAATAGAACAGAATTCATTAGTACCACTGATGATCTTTATTCCTCACACTCCCATCATCACCATACAGCACCATGAGTCCTCCATTGCATCTGGCTTTTGTTGTGGGAAAGTTGCTTTACCATAGGACAGGATGAGTTAAATGCTTTGCCTCTGACCCTCTTCCTTACTTATTTTCTGGACCAAAAACATGCCCAGCATCACTCAAAATGTCCCATATGCTTGTATTTCCCTTCAGTATGATTCCCAGGCTAAACCTTATGAATTTGCATACTGTAATATCATGATGCTGACTACTCTTAGTAATTTAGAAACTGTAGTACTTCTATTTTTGCATGTTTTATAGAGTTGAAATGCTTTATAAAAGGAGTAAATGCAGTATTACAATTAACAATAGTATTGCAGACATATAAAAATTTTAATTGAAATTCTTAATCTGAACAGAAGGATGAAAATCTTTTAATTCTGACAATAATTGTGCTCTCACCCACTACTGAAGAAATACAGTAGAGTGTATTTTCTCAATATACTGCTGACACCACATGCCAAATAATATTTCTACCATATTTCATAAAATACTTCTGCATTCCAATTGCATTGTGATGAAACTAAGAATAATTTATTACACCAGTGGGGAGAATCTGACCCATGTCCTTTCTGACACAAAAATGCTGTGGTGCTGTCAGCTAAAATATAGAACTGATAATTACATCATAGAAAAATGGAAGAGACTATGACATTCACCAAGAAATAGCAAAAAAGTATCTCAAAAATGTCAGAAATTGCAGTAAATGACCCATTAGAATTACAAAAAAATAAATGCAAAGATTCTGCATGTCAACTAACAACTCAAAACAAAATATATCTTTCTTATAATCTTAAATACAGATTCTGCCATTTTAAAATAAAGAACACATACATTTAAAGCTATGGCCACTAAGACAGATGAAATACAAATTATGCAAATGCTTCAAAGATACAGAAACTAGGTTTTGCTTCAGGGTACCAAATCCTCATGTTGAAAAAATTATTCCTTGAGCTATTAGCAACTTGGGTGTTTCAAGATATTCTTCTTTTTTGAAGCATTTAAAGCTGCAATCTGTCCAAAGGACGGGGATCTATCTGAAGCTTGCTTTTCAGTGGTTCATTTTCATTCTGTGACATCATAATAGGATGCTTTTACATCCTCATATAAATCCTTGACTGCAGCATCTCCAGGTCATGTGACAGGTGAAAAGGGACTGTTTGATTTGAAGGCTGGATGGGATTTTTAAATTTCCTTGAAGCACAGGCTATTGTCCTTTTTCTTATTTAAAGTAACTGCGCAGAGAAGAAGCAAATCAGTTGGACAGAGGATTTTTACCACCTGAAGATGGGCAGCGGAGCAAGTTCTGAGAGCAAGGAGTCGGCCAGGAGATCCAGAGAACTGGAAAAGAAACTCCAGGCAGATGCAGAGAGGGAAGCCAGGACAGTGAAACTACTGCTGTTGGGTAAATAGAATACAAATTGTTCTATTTTTTTTTTCATTGGAGGGTTATTTTGCTCTGCAATTACATTTCAGCAGAGTGACTTGCCCACCTTTCACTATTTTGTTTGAAGAACAGAATACTGCAATATATCCACTAAATATTTTCTAGTTGTGAACACAGAACAATAAATTAAGTGACAAGGAACAGGCTGGAAATAGGCATATTTCTGCATGCATTCAATTTTAAATATCATAGTTCCTTCACTCTGAAAACCTTTGAGAAAATAAGAACCTACTGTTAGAATAAATATTCTGATGTTTAGTTTCACAGCATGTGATGGCACAGATTTCTTTTATGGTCACTATCAATATTTTTCTTCTATCAGTTCTATGTCTTCTATGAGATTTTACATTGGTTTCAACAAAAGAATAGAAAAACAGCCTTTGATCATAGGAATGTTGCTATTTTTCTTTATTGTTACTTGCAAAGTATACAAAAACTTTCAAAGAGACATTTATTCAGACTTAGCTAGAGCCCTTCCATAAAGTAAATCAGTTTAATTCTGTTGTATCTTATGCAAGAAGTCTCTTTATACTGGCTGAAAATCAATTATTATTACTAGAAAATAAAAGAAAAACACAAGAGTGCAGGTTTCTGAAATAGGGAAGCAGCAGTTTGATACACTTTGATACACTTTTTAACCATCAGTTAAAAGAAACCCTATATAACCATTTCCTGAGAGGATTATTTAATATCTCTACAGGTCTTTCCATAACCTCTATTAGGTCCATTTGCAAAAATTAAAATTACATCCAGAAACCAAAGATACCAGTTTTTTTAATGTTAAGTTAGATAATCTGGGCCAACACATCTGTATTGAGGCAATAATTTACAGTTTATATGACACACACACAAAAGCTGTACTTTTAAGTTGGGGAAGGGGGAAAATTATGTTACATTCTGACATCCATCACAAGTTTCCCAGGAGTCAGAAGAGTTAAGTCCTCTACGTCATGATCTCTTGCATTGTCAAGGCAGCCCCATGACTCCAGCTTGACTTCAAATCTAACCTTTATGTATTTATACTTCCAAAAAAATCTAATCTTTTATGAGTCTGGAACAAACTCCAAGGTGAAAGTTTTATTTTCTTTCTATTAATCAGGACCATATCTTGCCTATCATATCACATACAGTTTATATACTTCGTAGGAGACCAGCTTGCAGTTATTTGTGTGCAAAGTGCAGTGGACATTTGAGACACAGCCAAAACAGTTGATACTCAGTGCAATGTTTCACAGACAGACCGATTTAGCTTCCATTTAATACTAAAATTTTGAATTTCTGTATTGCCTACAGTTTACAGTGGCAGGACAAAACTCAGTCATGTTTGAGCTGGCCATTCTCAGCTCAGGTTGGTGAAAAATACTCACTGCTAGGGTACAACTTACCCAATTTCAGGTTGATTCGGGTTGACAAAAATTGAAGATGTTTCCTTTAGTTTACATAGCATGTATTCATCTCCACTGAGAGAAGACTTATTGGAGAGGTTTCCAGTAAGTAGTCTCAATGTAGAATTTTTAGTAAAGACATCTAAAACCAGTTAAACAAATCAGCTACTATAGTACTAAGGTCAGGCTTAAGTCCCTGTTACTCACACCTGCACTGGAAGGTAAGACTGTTAGCCCAAAGATAGCTCAATAATCCCATTGACTGGAATATTTTCCGATTTTCTTTTTTTATAGGGGTGAGAGAGCATTTAAGCACCTTATTCCCTCAAGAGGGTTAGATCTTATATCTTTTCTGTGCTTTCTTTCTGTGAGTTTGGTAAGAGGAACAGGAAGATGCAACTCCCAATCCAACTCACAATTTCCAGAGGTTAAGCAGCACACACAAGGCTCCAGCACATAGAATCATAGAATCATAGAATAGTTTGGGTTGGAAGGGACCTTAAAGATCATCGAGTTCCACCCCCCCTGCCATAGGCAGGGACACCTCCCACTAGACCAGGCTGCCCAGTGCCCTGTCCAGCCTAGTCTTGAACACCTCCAGAGAGGGGGCATCCACAACCTCCCTGGGAAATCTGTTCCAGTGCTTCACCACCCTCACTGGAAAGAATTTCTTCCTTATGTCTAGTCTAAATCTATCCCCCTCCAATTTATATCCATTGTTTCTAGTCCTCCCATCCGATATTATGTTAAAAATTCCTTCCCCTGCCTTTCTGTAGGACCCCATCAGGTTCTGATAAGTTACTATGAGGTCCCATCTGAGCCTTCTCTTCTCCAGGCTGAACAACCCCAACTCCTTCAGCCTGTCCTCATAGGGCAGTTGCTCCAACCCTTTAATCATCTTCTTGGCCCTTCTTTGGACCCTCTCCAATAGCTCAATATCCTTCCTGTGTTGAGGGCTCCAGAACTGGACGCAATACTCCAGGTGGGGTCTCACCAGTGCCAAACTTTTCTGATTTTAATTTGAAGGTTTTCTTTTTCTGCTTTTTCCTGTTTTATGCCATTGCCAGATGCTTTGGTAACAGGTTTCAAACAAAATATCATACACTAGGTTATTTTTATTTTCTTACATTTATTTCTGCAAACTTTCCTACACCAAACCTTGACTTTCTCATAAATAGTAACTTTAAGGAGACAACAGCTCTTAATCTGAGACACAAAAGCATCTCAGTAGATGCTAATTTTGAAAGGGACTTGTGCTCTCCCCCTTTTCACCACCCTTTGAACAAATTTCACTTAGAAAAGCAGTGATACCAAGTTACAGTTGAGGTCTTGGGTATGTGGGAAGGAGTGAGCAAACTGTCATCCACCTTTCTGGAAGTGGGAAACATCCCTCAGATTCCAGGGCCAGTTTCAGGCAATGTCAGTGTTTTTTGTGCCTCTCTGTTGTGTGGCTTCAACCTGGCATCAAAAGAGAGAAACCACAGGTAAATTTGAAAAATGAGATGTTATAGATGTGAAATGCAAAATACAGGTTATGATGTATTATCCCTGGTTCCTAGTTAAACTCTCCAAACCTCATGATAGGATTAATTTTGACCTAAGCTCTCATATTCTACTCAGAAAATCTGAGCTCAACTATAATTGACCTTTTCACTGCCTTCTGAAAGGAAGCTGCCTTCAGCTGCCTGTGCAGTCATGCCAGGGCTGTCACCATGATCTGCAGCTGGTTCTGCCAGTGGAAGGCTGCTGTGGTGGCTGGGAAGGTAGCCATATCATGCCTCCCTGACTGGAGGAGCAGGGAGGTGAGAGGAAGAAAGGAAGCAGGTGCAAAGTAAATTGTTTCTGACCTATTTCCTGGGGTGTAAATGCTGCTACAACTAACACAACACTCCAGAGTGAAGCCAAAGTCTGAGAGTCATCTGTTGTTTAGATAAAGGATGAGCAGAGGTAGAAAAATCCACCCAAAAGTCATAAATTATGCCTCTCACTCTTATTTTAGCTTTGCCTTTCACTAGTGAAACTGAAAGAGATTCATTTCTATAGTATGTTCCCTCGCTCTGTTCTGTAAGGTGAATGTGTGAATTCTCAACATAGCCCACTTTCTTCCCTACAAAAAGTGTAGCAAACATCACCTTATCAACAGGGTCTTACCAAGCTCTTCAGAAGGGCACTGAAGGGACAATAGATGATCTATGACAAATTTGTGTTTTTCCCAAACGGTGGCAGATGGCAGCATCAGCCCATTTTGCATAGGCTCATTTTTCTCTTGTGCTTTCTGCTGTTCACATCATGGGTTTTGCGTATGGTTGACTGTCTGTTGTGATTCATTTGAGTAAATTAATCCCTGCCATTTAAATGTTATTGACTTTACAAAAATCTGTTTGAAAAGTCTGTAATCAGTCTGTTCAATTCACTGGAAAGCCCTCAGTTAAAATGGCTATGTCTCAGATTTCCTCTTTTGTCAAAAGTATTTGAAACTGCCCAATGAGGGAAATTATAATCTGCCAAGAGAAAAGCAGTGATGAATTCCCACCCATAGATTAATAGCCAAAATGAAATCCTTTCTTCAGGTGCTTTCAAAAACTGGCTCTTGTGTGGCATTTCTTGCTAAGCCTCACCTCTCTCCCTCACAGAAGTGAAGATGATAGTCACTGACACTGATTTTCAATGGAGAAGGTTGGCATTGTGATTACTTACTTGCCAGAATATTAGAAGAGCAAGTTAATCTTACATAATCTGGACAAAACTATGCAACTGGCTGTGCAAGCAAAAGCCTGAACCTCCCCTCTAGCTATGGGGAATTTGTGCAGAATCTTTCCTCAGCTGGATCTGCAGCACAGCTCTGCAGGGTTCCCCTTCTTAGCCACACAGCTTCATAGTAGAAGTCTGTGGGGCAGAGAAACTGACAAAGGGCTGGTGTCATGACACTTGCTCATGTGCTGCCTCCACATGATCAGCCAGACCACAGGTGAGTCTCCACACAGTTTTTCCAGTTGCTCAGAGGCTGGCAAATTGCATGGAACTGGATGGAACTGGCAGGCTTGGCTTACAACAGGTCATGACACGCATTTAATGAGAAGCTACAAATCAGGTCATGAATGGGACACTGTCAGAAGCTGTAGTTTATTCATGTCTTTCTGCCTGTCCAACAGGAATGAAAAAAAAAAAATCCATATGATATTTCCTTACTAATTAGAAAGTCTGTATTTTTCTCTCAATACTCAAGGTTCCTTTCTTTCAAAACACCCCTTTCTTTTTCAGAATTAATGCTTATACCATGATTTCATTCTTTGAAAGAATGAATGAAAAGTCTGAATGGACACTAAGGAGGTTTATAGTTGATACAATCAGGATCTAAAACACCTGCATTCCAGAGAGTTATTTTTAATACTTGCTGCTTATTCATGTATCAACCATATCTTCTCAATGTTCACCTCTGCAGGTGCTGGAGAGTCAGGAAAGAGCACTATTGTAAAGCAAATGAAGTAAGTATATGAATATTCATAGTAGTTGATGAATTTGGTATTTGTAGTATAAGCAAGCTAGCTAACGTCTTCTTACAATATTTGAATAAAATGCAAAGAAACATCATTCAAATCGAGGTCTCATTCAAACTCATAAAAGGAAACAAAGTGACTAAGACACACAGCTGGATTAGTAATCAAATCTGACTGATCAAATCATCAGTTGAGCTATTGGAGCAGGTCCTTGAGCTGTTGGAGCAGGT
>VZTY01014714.1:101542-112137 GCA_013400935.1 Turnix velox | reverse complement strand
TCTGTGATTCTGTAAAACCCATCCCTTGGGTTGGCACCATCAGACCCAGGATCAGGTCCTGCTGCCAGAAGCTCTCCCTCTGGCCTGTACTTGTATTTAGCTATTAATTTTGCCAGTAATGTCATTTTTCTGTCGTTTCTGGTGAAAGCAGTGAAATGGGAAAAAAAAAAACCAGGCAATCTCACCGGTCTGCAAAAGAGAGATCTTCCCAGGGGCTGTGTGAAGAAGAGAAGATTTTTATTAAAGTCAGGGAGCTGAATTATTAGAGATTTATCTTCTTTATTGCCTTAACAAAATAGAAAAGGAAGCCAGGCTGTAAGTCACTGTCAGAGAAAACAAATACATCCCCCGAAACAGTGTGAAAAAAAACCCTCCTGGCTGCATCTTCTCCAGCTTCTTCCATTTCTCCCGTCTGACAGCAAGACCTTGAACAAACTTTAGTTCACTTCTCAAAAGAACACAGAATCATGTTGGAAGGGACCTTCAAAGGCCACCTAGTCCACCCCCTGTACTAACAGGGACATCCTGCACTAGATGAGGTTGCTCAGAGCCTCAGCAACCCTGGACTTGGATATCTCCAGGGATGGGATCTCCACGACCTCTCTGGGCAACCTTTTTTAGTGTTTCACCTCCCTCATGGGGAAGAAAATGCTCCCAAACAGCTTGGTTCCATCAGGCTTCTCATAAATTCAACTTCCCATGAATGTGGCTGGATTTACAGCATCTTCTCCTGCTCCCCCAACCCCACATGGGGTGAGGAAAGATCTTCAAGATCTTATTTTTCCCCTTTTCTCCCCGTTTCCTCATTTCTTAACACCAAACCTTTTGGAGAATGGGGAAAAGTTGAGCAGAGGTTTACACATGAGGCTCAGAACTTCCAAGTTCTGCACCCTTTTTGCCAAGTCTGCCCATTTTTTTTTCAGTTTGCAAAGCAGAATTGAAATACATTAATGCAGAAATTATTAACTACAGAAAATGTGCTGGAAAAAAAACCCCAAATTAATCCAGAAAACACGAAAAAATCCAAAACAACTAATACAGGAACGAGACTGGTTTGCATTGCTGAAAAGTAAATGCACAGAGCTGGTAAAAAAAAGAGCCCTGAAGGATTGCCAGGGGAATATTTGCGCCAATATATTGCAAAATGCCTTGTGGTCTGGGATTTGGGATGGCTCCTGGTGAAGATTTTGTAGCTTTCCCCCCAGAAGTGAGGGCTGCAGATAAATTGGAGCTTCTTCCCAGTGGCATCAGCAGTGGGAGAGGAAATTTGCTCCCAGGTTTAGCACAAGAGCAGCTGCTTGGCTGGGAGGAGGGAAATCAAGCCAAGCCATAAAATCCACATTTGAATAAAAAAAAAAATCCCAAACATGAAGAAACAGTACATGCCCATTTCTTTTTAAAAGGCAATAAAAAGATATTTTTAAGGCAGGGAGATTAATAAGGCCCTAATTCAGCAAAGTACTTACAGATGTGCTGGTCTCTCAGTAAGGACTTTAAAACTTTTATCAAGGGTTCAGGGACCAAGTTTAAACCATAGAGAAAATATGGAAAGATGAAAATAGCCCTCACATAGTTCTTGTGGCTTATCCTGCTCATGGGGTACATGGATCAGAGCAAAAATAAAGGTAAAGATGTCAATTCCCTATATTAATGATCTCAGAAAAAGGTTTGGAGTGGGATGAGGTCTGTGTTGGGGCTGGGAAAGTTGATCCCAAATGGAAGCAGCCTTGGCTATGTTCCCCAGGGTGGACAATAAACCCCAGGAAAGGAGAAAAACCCCAAGGTGACGATCAGCTCATGATTTCTCCAAGATTTTGCCCCTTTTTGCTAATGAATTTCATAATCCATTTGAGATAGAAGTCTAACACACTAGTGGGACAGAGAGGAAGGGGTAGTTTTCCTATAATTTACTCCTACCTAATTTAGGGGATGTTCTGGGTGGATGCAGAGCTCTCAGGCTGGAACACTCCCTGCTTGTAGGTCAGTGAGGCAGCAGAAGACCTGTAGATGTTTTAAAAAATAAGTTTAATAAATATAATAAAAGAAAAATACGATGTGATTGCTCTTGATAATGCAGTACTGAGCTCAGCATGTTTTGGAGACCATTTCAGAGGCTCAATACCTAAAACAAGTCAGAATAAAATAGATTTGCTTTTTTATTCAACATTTGGGAGGCTTTCTTCGTGCATTGGACATGCTGGTGGGTTAATTTTCCACCACACCATGTAATAGCCTGGATTCATAGTAACACCTTGGTTGTTTTCCCCCAGATAAATTGGAGCTTCTTCCCAGTGGTATCAGCACTAGGAGAGGAAATTTGCTCCAAGGTTTAGTTACAATTTGAAAAGGGGGATTATATTTAAAACTAAATGTAAGAGCTGAAAGGAATACAACACTTTTTAAGAACCACAGCAGCACCTTAAAAGATGTGTTCCAGGCTCCAGCCTGTAATGCACACTCCTTAATAAAGACCCTAAAGGATTCTTTAAAAGGCAGAGAAGCGGCAAAGTGAAGAAGGAACAAAAAAAAAAAACAACCAGAGAACCATCAAAATGCTACAAATAAATGAGGAAAATGGGATGTAGCACAAACACTGGCAAATATAAAACCTCAATCAGGCAGGTGAAAAAGATACTGAGGCAGAAAAATAGATGTGGAAACATAGCAGAGGCACAAAGTCCACCTGAGGCTGGGGAGCAGGGGAAGTGGGAAAGCTCTTTGGGATGAAATAAACCCCCCATGAGTAAATAAGCCCCTAAAGTGTCTGCAATGGAAGGGGGTGGAGCCTCTCACAGCAGAAGCCTCTTTGTCTGGAAAGGATCTGAGTATCTCCTTAAGAGCAAGTGTGACCAGTAGAGATCTTGGAATAAGGTGGTAAATAGAGAAAGGAGCTTATTGGCAGGGTGAGACGTCACCAGAAGAGCTGTCAAAGCAATCCATGTGGCGTGAGATAAAAAGAAAGGGCTTTATGGACCTGCAGCTGATGAAAAGAGAACCCAGTGGACAGAAAGAGGATCTTGTTTCCACTGCAGGGAGAAGCTGCTGCTGAGGTTTGGTGGCTGTAATGGTGGCAAAGTTTGCTGACAACACAAGTTTGAAGCTTAAAGAGTTACAGAAGGAGCCAGCAAGAAAATGTCCAAGTGAAGGAGATAAGGAGAAGATGACCTTAGTCATATCTGTCTAATGGCTGTCTCTCATTGAGCTATTATCATTCAAAAAAGATTTTACAGGCACTGAAAGTCCTTCTCCTCAAAGTGCAGCTCAGAGATCAACATTAAGTTTTAAAGAGAAATGAAACACAGAAAGAATCTTCTGTATATCTTTTCCAATGCCATCATTTATCCCTTGTACTACAGAGCAGGACCAAGGGTAACACTCTGCTCCCTGCCCCATAGCTCACCCATCATCCTGGAGCACTCTGCACCCTCTTTGCAGCAGGAAAGGAGAAAAACCCCAAGGTGAGGCAGCTCATGATTTCTCCAAGATGTTGCCCCTTTTTTCTCATTAATTTCATCTCCATTTAAGATATAACTCTAACATTATAGTGGGACCAGAAAGGAAGGGGATATCTTCCCTATAATTTACTCATATCTAATTTAGGGGATGTTCTGCTACTCTGACCTTCACCCAAGCAGATAAAGCTAGTGAGGCTTGGACTGCATCATCCTACCACAGGAACAATTCCTGGCACTGATGCCACCCACCCTCCCAAGAGCAGATGGCTGGGTCCCCATCCACAGAGATATTCAGCCATCCCATAAATCAGCCACACTTCCCCCATCAAAAAGAACACTCAAATAGAAGGCAGGAGAGGAGCTCTGCTTTCCCAGGGATGAAGCTGAGGTGCGAGGTCTCAGCCCAGGTGTGAAAGGCTCCTGTGGCAAGGCTTTGACAGCTCATTGCACCAATCCTATTTGTGCTGAAAGCATCTAGTTGCTGATATCACAGACCCTTTCCTCACTAGTTAAGGAATCTGCTTTTTGGGGGATGCCTAAGGAGTGCCAAGATGATGGGAGCTCAGCTGTATTAGCTCAGGGGACCACAGACCCCAGACTTTGTGAGCATCAAAGACAGGCTGAAGGAGTTGGGGTTGTTCAGCTTGGGGAAGAGAAGGCTCAGGGGGGACCTCAGAAGAGCTTCTCAATACCTGAAGGGGGCTACAGAAAGGCAGGGGTAGGACTTTTTAATAGGATACGGGATGGAAGGACTAGAAATAATGGATGGAAATTGGAAGAGGGGAGATTCAGGCTAGACATAGGAAAGAAATTCTTTCTGGTGAGGGTGGGGAGAGACTGGAAGAGGCTGCCCAGAGAGGTTGTGGATGCCCCCTCAATCCCTGGAGGTGTTTACGGCCAGGCTGGACAAGGCATTGAGCAACCTGGACTAGTGGGAGATGTCCCTGGGCATGGCAGGGGGGTTGGAACTTGATGATCTTTAAGTTCCCTCCCAACCCAAACTATTCTATGATTTTAAACCCACCTTTCTACTAATGCCCACAGGATCTGTGGTTAATAAACGACTTGGGAGTTCAGACCTCACCAACAGCTAAGATCTAACAATTAATCACTTGGCTCCTCTGTGCCTTGTTAGGGGTAAAAGAGGTGCCAGGTCATACCTGCATATGTTAAAAGCATAAAGTATATACATCAGTTAAGCCTTCTAACTACCTCCTCTACATTTGACATGCTTTTCATTACTATAATTTACTAAGTGCATTGCCAGGTGCTCCTGGCAGCCTTCCAGCTGGGTGATGGATAAACCTGGGAGAATAAAAAAATTTGGGGCTGCCCCCAAAATCTTGAAACCTAAGCACGAGGGAAAAAATATAACAAAACTGAACCTAATTAGAAAAAAAAAAAAAAATCAGAAAAAAATTTGTCCACCAGCCAGGATGGCAGGAAGGGGCAGTAAAAGGAGGAATCATAGAATGGTTTGGCTTGGAAAGGACCTTAAAGATCATCTAGTTCCAACTCCTCTGCCATAGGGGATGTCATCCTGCAACAACCTGTTAAACCAAGGTGAAACTGTGGCTCCTGGAACCCCCAGTGCTGCTTTCCTCCTGGTTGTGGGAACTCTCTGGATCTAGATGATTATGGATGGTCACTTTTCCTACATCTCCTAACTATGGGTAATTAGTAAGTCATGAGGTTTGTAAGCTAAAAGGCTCTCTGTTGATGGGATTGGTGGAGGGACTGGTTGAGTTGTCACTGTTATGGGCCCTTTAGGAGATGGATGGCTGGAATTGTGTTCCACAGAAAGGAGGTAATGGCTGAGAAATGCAATTCTGCCACTTCCCTGATTGCTGCCAGCTTCCACTGGGATCATTAGGAGATGGAGATGCCTCGTACCTCATCAGGTAATGTCATTCCTTAACAAAAGAGCCCAGTCATCTTGGAAGAGTGAGAGCTCCTTGCCTTCCCAACAGGGAAAAGACAGCATTATGCATCACTGAGATTTCTCCAGTTATCTTAAATGAGGGGAGATTTGGTATGAAAACACTAGAAACAGCTATGAAAATGTTGTGAGACTTTTTCTGCAAAAAAAAGAACACCATAGGCCTGCTATTGCTTTTAAGAGACAGAACATGAATGGACAAAAGCCTTTGAGCTGAATGAAATTCAGCATGAATGACATAAAGCATTGGTGATTATATTTTTTATATATATGTATGGATATTTATATATATATGGATATTTATATAGATATATATAGATTAAAATACATAGATTATATATATATATAAAATACAACAGCAGAAAATAGGCTACTGAAGGAAGAAGAGGAAACCAGCTGCTAATAAAAATAGCCACCTGCCTTCTGGAGTGAAGAACTCCTCAGCTGAGATGTTTTAGTCAAAATGAAGCATCCAGGAAAGCAAAAACAACCTTATAAATCCACATCAGGGCAGTAAGGAGCTGTAGAGCCAAAGGTGAAATCTCACTGACTTAAGTGGCAAAAGGACAAGGTCTGGAGACCAATTCTGATTCTCCAAAGGGTGAAAATGATATGAGGAAACAGGGCTACACTCCCCTGCTGAGCTGATTATACCACAAGCATCCCAAAACTGCCCTAGGAGAGAGAAACGTACTATTTTCTTCCCTGTGATAAACCCATTGATTTGCAGACACACAATGAAGCTGGTGGTAGCAACACCCCCTGACAACTGACAACCTTAGGAGGAAGAACAGGCTGTGACAGCCCTGGGAGTTGCTTTGTGCTTGGTTGGCCTGGTTTTTTTTTTGGGAACAGGTGGGAATGGAGCCACAGGAAGCCTCCTTCTTCAAGAACTGACCCAACTTGCAATTCATTAATGAGGCCCAACACAGCTGGACCCTCTGCTTGTCCCATCTGCAGCCACCAAAGCCTTGCTGAATGACCTCCAAACCCATCACCTGGGGACCTCCAGCCCTGCCACTGCTGCTTATAAATCTTTACATCTGAGATGTGCAGCCAATCCATGATTTTGGGATGCAAAGGGAGCATATGGAGGCTAGAGCAAGCAAAACAAAGGCAGAAAGAAGCCTTTGGGCCATTTCCAGAAGGAGAGAAAGGCTTTCTAATTATACAAAGGTCATATTTTAGTGTGCTTTTGCCTGGATTCTCTCTGCAATGTTTGCCAGTGGGTGGGGAAATGCTCCTCTGTGTCTTCAGGAAGATAAGGGAAGGCAGGAAAAAGCAAACTCAAACATCTTGGGGGCCATGGGTTTTCTTTTCCCCCCTCCTGTACTTATTTATTCCTGCTTTTGCTCTTAACTCCTCTGCGCAGTTTCCAGCATGATAAACATTCCTGCCTCCCAAAATTTCCCATTGTCTTTGTGTCTGGTGCTGCCCAGTATCACCTCATCTCCTCCACAATGCCCACAGGGATTAGCTGGCACCATCATCTCCTCTGTGCCCACCAGGCACCATCAGGGGGAGGGGAGACAAAGTTTGACTTTGTATTTTTCCCTTCCCTCCTCCTCCTCCTCCTTCTTCTCCTCTTTACAAATGTGTAACAGTAAGAAGGGACATTGTCCACAGGTCTGTGGGAAGCACAAAGCCATGGCTGTGCTGACCTCCTTATGAAAATTCAAGACTGTCTCCTCATTTTTTCCTGCAGGTTTTGGCTGCTTTGCACACATGGATCTTTCTTGTCCTCCCCAAAAACCCAGCCCCAGTGCTGGCCTAACCAAAAAAGCCTCCACTGCCAGCCCAGCCCTGCAAATCCTGACCTACCCAGACAAACCCTGGGTAATTAGGGACAAATTTTGAAAATTCCTCCTTGGAGAAAAGCCCTGCTTTTATTTCCAGCCCTGCTGCCAGCTGAGCTCAATGAAGCTCAGTTTCTACCATCAACAACTCAACTTTCCCCAAAATCAAACCCTCAAAGCCCCTTTGGCTGGTTCCTCCTTGCTCAAAGCTCAAGAGGACAGAGAAATTCTGGGCTTTCCAGGAAACTATTTAACATGTTTAACATGGAGATTTTCATTTAAAGATATTCTCTGTCCCCACAGAGGTCCCTGGCTGGAGTCTGTGATTTTTAAAAAGGATTAGTACTTCGTGCAGATACCCCCCAATGAGGTTTTTGACCTGATTGTATACTGAAAACTTTGCCTAAACCCACCCTTCAAATCCTTTTCACTTTCCTATTTCCAGATATTATTATTATTATTCTATTTTTCTATTATTCTAGATATTATTATTATTGTTGTTGTTGTTATTATTTCCCCTCCTTACAGCCATTTAAATGCTGAGCTTGCTCCAAATATGAACAAATTTTTAGAGAGCCCTCCATTAATAACCTGATATTATATTTTTGGGGTTACACAGGGGAATCCATATTCATGGGGAAGCCTGAGATCATCATCAGGGGAATGTATGAAGGGTTCTCACCTCTCCTCATCATCCAGCAGGGGTTTGTGGTTGATGCAGGGTTGTACCATTCTGTTCATCTTCCAAAAGTTGGGATTTAAGGGATATTAGGGAGCGAAGAGTTACACCATGGGGACGTGCTGGGTTTCTTCCCTCAGTCACAAGCCAGATGAAGGCCAAAAGAGCTCCTTCCTGCCAAAACCAGGGAGAATAATCCTGTCATAAGCTATTAATACAGGCTGTATTGGCAGTTGGCAGCAAACCACCAAACCCACAAAGTTGTGTTTAATTTGCTGTTGGAGTACAGGCGAAAGTCTTCTTCACTCAATTATACTGAGGAGGATATTTCAGCACCCAGCCCTGGCAAAATGCCACCCCCTCAGCTCTCCTTGTCCCCACATCTCCACCCTGGGGCCACCAGCATTGCTGTTACTCAAAACAAAACTTGAAGAGCTTTAAATTTGCCAAAATGGAGAGGGAAAAATAAAGCAAGGGGGTCACAGCACATGTCCACACTGGACAAAGCACTGAGCAGTGGGAGGTGTCTCTACTTATGGCAGGAGGGGTGGAACTTGATGATCTTTAAGGTCCCTTCCAACCCAAACCTTTCTATGACGACTTAAAACCTTGGTTATCCTGAAGGAGGCTACAAAAAGGCAGGGGTAGGACTTTTTAATAGGATATGTGATGGGAGGACTAGAAATAATGGATGGAAATTGGAAGAGGGGAGATTCAGGCTAGATAGAAAAAAGAAATTCTTTCCTGTGAGGATGGTGAGACGCTGGAAGAGGTTTTCCAGAGAGTTTGTGGATGCTCCCTCAATCCCTGGAGGTGTTTAAGGCCAGGCTGGACAAGGCACTGAGCAGCATGATCTAGTGGGAGGAGTCAGGGGGCTGTAACTTGATGATCTTTAAGGTCCCTTCCAACCCAAGATTGTCTAGTGCATGGTGACATTGCCATGGAAAGAAGAAGGAGCATCACCTCCACCCCACCAACCTCCAGACCCTTCCAGAGCCTTGGCCCCATCTCATTTTGACCCCAGGTGTGTGGCAGAGCAGCATGAAGAACCAAAACTAAGTCCATCTTCCCCCAGAAAAAGGGCCAGAATGGATTTTTTCACTCTCCAAGGGGGGTTTCCCATCCTCTTCCCATCCCACCCTGGAGGTCCTCATGTCCTCCAGGTTCCTCTCCATTGCTGGGCTTTGCCTGGTGCCTTTCCCAGCTCCCCAGCGGATGCAGAGCCTTTCCCTCGTCATCCAGGATGTCGTTTTCTATTTTTACTCAAATCCCTTTAACTTCTCGACATTTTTTAAGGCAGCAGCCTGGAGGAAACAGATTATCCTGCCAGTGGTACAGCGTGGCTCTGCTCTGCAGTTAAGAAGATAAAAACTTCTTATTTTCAGACTACATCACATTCCTGAACCAGCTGCAACTCCTAACCCACAAAATAAGGAATACAATGCCCCTAAGCTTTTTGTTCTGTAAAATTTTATGATTGCTCATCATATAGATGGGGAAGAAAAACAAGAAAGGAAAGTATCTCATTTTAATATATACAGCCTGGGAGGCAGCTGCAGCTTTTTTTTTTTTTTGTTTTCCCTCAGCTCATGGAATATCTCTTGGCATTGGTTTTGTGTGCCCTGACACACAGCCTCTGCTGTGGGGTGATGGGAAAAATAGGACACAAGGATCATACACTCATAGAATGCACTGAATTGAAAGGGATCTTCAAAAGCCATCTAGTCCAACCCCCTGCAGTGAGCAGGGACATCCTGCACTAGATGAAGTTGCTCAGAGCCTCAGTAAGATTGGCTTTGAATGTCTCCAGGGACAGGGAATGTCTCCACCACCTCTCTGGGCAACCTGGGATGGTGTCTCACCACCCTCACAGGGAAGAAATTTCTCCTAATGACTCATCTAACCTGCCCTGCTCTAGTTTCAAACCATTGCCCCTCATCAAGGATGCACTGAGCCCTTCTACAAACTGTGATGATTGAAGCCAGGACCACTGCTGGTACTAATTTTGCTCCATACTCATGAGCTTGATACTTCTTTCTTTCTATCCTCTAACTGCAGGTCCTAATCTTGCATTTTTGAGGGCTCATTTCAAAGAAAATGCCTGTTATGCCTCACTTTTCCCTCTTTTTCCAGCACACAGGAGTGTGCAAAACAATCACTGCCTTAGGAGTATTTTCAAGGCAGCAAGAGGAGAAACTCCAGAGAAGCTCCAGGGAGAATGCTCCCACGTTCCTGAGATTCCTCCTCCAACGCTCCACAGACTCACAGTTTTATTTGCTAAAGCTGGGAAAGCTTCCAAATCCCAGCCTATAAAGCCTTCCACTGAAAAAAAAAAAAAACCAACCCAACAACCAACCTACAGGAAAATCACATTTTCCCTCCCCTGCTGTGGAAAAAGAGACCCCTGCAAGCAGCAAAGCCCCTGGATAAGTGCTCCTCTGAAGCCCAGTCTGCTGTGGGCTTCCAACATTGATGTGCAGCTTCCCAGCATATGTGCAGGGCCCAGGATTCCAATTTCCAAGCACAGCTCTGGCTTGTGTCTCCCAGGAGAACCTGCTCTTCATCTTGCTGGAAAATTCAAGCTGGGAATAAACAGCACTTGCTGGGAGCTGGTTCGCTTGGCTGGTATCTTGCATCAATTTTCCTCGTGTTGGTGTCTCCAGTGCAGAGGCTGAATCCCACACTCCAGGATGACAGGCTCTTGGACTTAGAATCATAGAATAGTT
>VZTY01014714.1:36018-91538 GCA_013400935.1 Turnix velox | reverse complement strand
GGAGGTGTCCCTGCCTATGGCAGGGGGGCTGAAACCTGATGATCTTTGAGCTCCCTTCCAACCCAAACCATTCTATGATTCTATTAAAAACAGCTGCTTCATTCCCAGGATTTAGCCAAGGGCAGGGAGATGACTCTTAACTTAGAATCATAGAAGCTCCCTGGAAATGCCCCCCCAACTTGTCCTTTCCTAATGAGAGCCATCTCATTTACATCTTCATTTAGCTCTGCATCCTACATCTGACAGTACATTCCAGGCACCTTCTTCCCCTCCATCAGAAACTCAACCCATTTGCAAAAACAGCCTTTCCCATAAAGCCTAATTAGGTCACAGTGACCCCAAAATAAGCTTCAGTAAACTCCTTTGTGTCCAAACAGCACAGGCTCCCAAATGCTTTATCCTAATACCCCTCATCACGAGGTAAAACATATCCCAGGCCAACACATGAACAGATCTGCAAGCTCTGGCCAATTAAGAAAACTGAAATGCCTAAGGGGGAAAAAAAAAAAATAAAAATAGGAAAATCATTCCTAGATCTGTTCCTGCTGCAGAATAAACACCCTTCTGCCCCTCAGGGAAAGTTTCTCCTGCTTCCCTCATGTGACCCTTTCCAAAATCCCAAGTGTGGCTGGCAGCCCACCCACCATCATCCCTATCCCAAAAAACACAACTCATTCATCTGAAGGCTCTCAGCTTGTGGAGATTATTCAGACTAACTGGGGGGGGGGTTTAAAAAAGTAAATTTTTTTTCCCATTTCTGGGCTACTGCATTATAAAGCACTGATGTTATAATGTGGTTTTCCAAAACAGAAGCAGCACACAGCAGCCTGGATGCCTCCACCATGAGCATCCTTCATGCCTAAGGGGGAACAATCTCCCTCTTATCCTCTCATCCTGTAGAGTTGTTCCTCTGATTTTACAATTTCCAATCCCCCATAAATCCTCCAGTCTGTGTCTGCTTCAGATGAAACCATACTGGTCCTATTACCCTCTCTGTTTTCCTAAAATCAGCCCCCCAAGCTCAGCTGAAAGGAGCCTGGCTCCAGCCTGGTGCAAGGAAGCATTTTTAGATATCCTAATTTATTTTAGGTTTCTTTTCATCAAATAAACACAGGGGGGAAAAAACCAACAAACTAATAAAAATCATGTGATGCTATTAATAGTCACTACTAACATCACCACAAGCTCCAGGTCACCAGAATGTTGTGGGAGCTGGAGATAATACACACCAAAAGGGATTTCCTAGCTCAGCCCCCAAGGCAAGAATGGCCCTGTCAGATTTTTGTGTCCATTTGACAAGCTCTGCCTCAAAATTAAGTTGTCAGGCCCCTCAGCCCAGGCAATCCTATTAGCCCCAATCACCCCAGGATCCTGCAGCCCCCAACTTCTGTGAGATTTATTCCTGCCCAGTTCAGAGCCACTTGTTTTTCTGCTGATGTCACCCTTTGAGTCAAATCAGTTTACATTCCTGCTGTATTTATGGACAGCCATCATGTCCTCTCCCAACCTCCTTGGCCACAGGCAGAGGATATTTTTCATGGCTTTGCCTAAAATAAGCCCATTTTCCCCCTACACACCCTTTTGCTGCACTTGCTGCCAACTAAACTCAGCATTTTTGGGGGGCAAAGACCAGAGCCCCGCAGCACAACCCCAAAGAGCACTTCACAAGGTGCTTAAATATTTCCTTGTATCCATTTTGCTGGGGACACTTTTAGGGTCAGGTTTTCCTATTCCCCAGCAGCATCACATAATAATTGCACACAGTAAATTACTCTCTAATGACTCAGGTCTTTCTCCTCCTCCCAGTTCACACACGGGAGCCTTGAAAATCTGCTTCAACCCCAAATTCATGAGCTGAGTCTTTGCAATGGGGAAGTTTTCCCTGTTCTAAACCACCCCTTGCCCATCCTATTGCCTTCCTGGCTCTTCTCCAGCTTACAATCATGACATTAAACTCCTGCTGCAACCTCCTCTCACACAGGGAAGGGTGAGCAAAGTGCACCACCCTATTCTCCTTGGCTAGAAAGTTTGTTCCTTTTCCTAAAGAAAGTAGATAAGTGACAGCAGGCTGGCCTGGCACCATCTGTAGTGAACCCCAAACCCTTTTCTAGTACCCACTGGCAGCCAGCAACAAGAAACACAAGGGAGAACATCATCATCCAAGGTTCTCCAGCCAGGGATTTAATTTTCATGTAGCTCATTAATTCCAACAGCAGTGAGCTCTTGGGATCTCCAATTATTCCCTCCATCCCCTTTCAGGCCTCAAAAATAAAATCATCTCAATGACTAGCTCTCTTTTTTTTTTTTTCCTCCCTTTTTCAAGTATTTTCTGTCCCTCAGTCAGATGATACCTCCTCTGACTTCTCTGGATACAAAGGGCCATCTTAAGTATAGGGAGAAGAAATACTCACTCCATTTGGGGTCATTATCCCACTAGAATGCCATATATTATCCACAAAACACCAGCCAAGCAGGGGGGGTTCCACATTATTTTGTTTGGAGAGCACAGATTGCTGTGTTTCTGCCCACAAAGAAGGATACCTTTAGGGAAAAAAAAATACAGCAATAAAGAAAGCATCCATTTAGGCTGCTGTTCAGAAAAAAAATATTAAAAAAAAATACAAGAAGCAATTGCTAATGGCTTGGGATTCATCATAAACTCGTGGAGTGTCCCAAAAACTGGTCTGGTGTTTGCAATACACCCTGTGACCCTACACACAGAGAAAAAAGTCAGAGAGGAAACATTGGAGCAGTTTGAAGGCATCAGGGGATGGTTTCTCAATGTATTTTCTGCTGGAGCTTTTAAATTTAACACGTTTTCAAATACAATTATAAAATATTGAATGTGTGCACTAAAATACATAGATTCCTTTAAACAACATTATATATAAAAATATATATTGTGATTTAAAAAAAAATATATATCAAGCACACAGACCTGTTAGAGCAAGTCCAGAGGAAGCCATAAAGATGACCAGATATAAGAAAGAAATTCTTTATGGTGAGAGTAGTGAAACACTGGAAGAGGAGGGAAGCCATATGATGAGGGGAATGGTTTTAAAAGTAGTTGAGAAATTTAGATGGGACACAAGGAACAATTTCTTGACCATGCTGGTGGTGAGAATAAAAGGCAGTGTTTCCCCATGAAGAGGCACCAGGCAATGGGGCATCTCTCCTTGGATTTGGGGTTTCTCAAGGGAAAGAACCACAGGAACAGAACACATCACCAAGCCTTCAGGAGGATTCTGAAGTAAATCAGTGCAAGTCATTTATGGATTTCAAGAGAAAGAAATTTTGCATGCCCAAGATAATAAATTCCTCCACTCAATTAGCCCTACAGATTGAAGACAAGACAGGTCTTATTTTTGAAGAAAAAAAAAAAATTAAATCAGCATCTCTGCAGGGGGGTTGGAACTTGATCTCTGAAGTCCTTTCCAACTCAAACTATTCTATGATTCTATGATCAGAGAAGGAAATAAAGTGAGAGTCAGGGCAGGTGAAGACAAGGTGAAGGACTGGAGAGACAAGGAAGTAAGGAAGTTATCCACCAAGGCTGAAGCACATAATGCCTGTCCCCAGCTGACCTCTCCTGGACTTTCTGCTCATCATTTGCCTTTGCTGGAGGGAAGAGCTGGGAAAAATCCATGACCCATGTCCTCTGAGACCACGACTGGGGAGGCAGCAGGGACTGCAGCTCTGCCTGCAGCCAATTCAGTGCTGAGAGAAGGAGGCAAGAGTGATTTTGTGCACTGAGTGAGGGATGCTAGGGGACAGGGATGACTTCAAATGCAAAATGAAATGTTGCAAAGTGTTTCCAGTCACTGCCTTGCTGGGCTTTGTATGGCTCTGTCCACCCTGCTGGACAAGAAGTTGGGACACAAGCAGCATAGCCCAAGGAGCCCACTGTCCCCAGTGTCCCCAGGATGTCATGTTGGAGCTGCCAGCCACAAAAGCAGAGTTTTCTGTCAGCTGTATAGGGAGGAATAATAATAAAAAAAAATGTAAAAGATAGAAACAGAAAAAAAAAAAAGAAACCCTTAAGCACACAGAGCCACCATGGTTCTGTTTGCCTGACACAGCTGAGAGAAAACATTTTGGGGGGAGTTTCTAATTGCTCCCAGACTTTCTTAACACCTTCCCCAGAAACATCTGGCCATCAGTGCAAGATGCTGAGTGAGATGGACAGGGAGCTGGAGCCCATCCTCCAGTGCCCACGTTCCCATATGGGGCTGACACAACAGATGCAGACACGTGCACTCCTACTGGATTAATCAGAGATGATTCCTTGCTGTTTTCACCTCTCCAGCAGCTCTCTGGGAGGACACAACCCACCAAATTGGGTGTTTCTGCAGGAGTGGAGCATCCGTCCTGGCTCACTTAATCTCCTGCAGTGGCTGTGCAGAGGGCAGGGATTAGAAAAGGTCCTGCTCCACAGGCTTTGCACAGCTCCCAGGGTTCCATCCCCACTGCACAGCCTGGATTTGTGTGGTCCTAATTCCCTACAAGAGCTTAGAGCAGTGTTTCCCCTGAACCAAGCATATTTCACTCCATCTGTTCCACAGCTCCCAAATTTCTCCTCATGGGAACTTTTGATTCTGTTTTGGTTTTTTTTTTTTTTAATATTCATCAGAATTTGCATGGCTCTGGTCACAGGTCAGGAAGGGAAGGACATAAGGATTCCAAGTGTTGCTTGGGCAGACTGGGAATGGCCTGGGTAAGGTTGGAGAAGTTCCCTGGTGCTCCAAAGGGTGGAAAGCAGCAACTTCTGGGGTGCTCTGTCCCTGCAGGGAGGCTTCACCCTAAATGAGAGTTTAACTTAACCTCAAAAGCAGGGACATTAATATCCCTACCAACCCTCTTGTCATGAAGGACCACTGCAGCTCCATGTTCTCTCATTTTCCACCACAGACACATCCAGCTCCTTCAGAAATGAAGAGAGATTTAGATGATCTCAGGAAGAAATTTTTGGCTGTGAGAGGGATGAGCCCCTGGTCTGGATTGTCCAGAGAAGCTGGGGCTGCTCCATCCCTGGAGAGATTCAAGGAGAGGGTGAACAGGGCTTGGTGCAAGCTGGTCTGGTGGGAGGTGTCCCTCAGGGTCTTTATAGTCCCTTCCACCCCAAATCACAGAATCATAGACAGAATCATGAGGTTGCACAGAGATCCAGCAAGCCTGGCCTTGAGTACCTCCAGGTATAAGGCCACCACCAGCTCTCTGGGCAACCTGTGCCAGTGTCTCACCACCTTCATGGTGAAGAACTTCTTCCTAATGTCTAATCTAACCCTGCCCTGCTCTAGTTTAAAACCATTCCCCTTCTCAATCCCAAAAACCTACCTGAAATGAAGGCAATGCCCTGTCTGTGTCCCTCTTCCAGGCAATCACGTGCAACCCCACATCCCTCCATCTGGACTTGTGAGACATCCCCATCCTCCCCCCCCCATACTGTGGCTTCAAAATCCAGCCCCTGGATGAACTAATTCTGCATTTATTAGAGAAATAATTGGTGCCACTCTGTTTGCAAGCTATTGCTTTTGGTAATGAAAGCCTCTGTTCCAACCCAATTAGCACAATAGTCCAAAAAGGCAAAGGACAGTGCTGTCATAGCTCAGGGGGGAAAAACTGAAAGGATGGTTGGATTAGGGGGAAAGCAGCAAATAAAAAAGGTCACAGGGACATCATAACCTTATGGCAGACCTCACCCCACCTGTGCAATTCTGCATTCTGACTAGAAGGAAGAATTGCTGAGGACCAGGAGATGCTGTGAAAAAACATCACACTCTGGGGCAGGGATGCAACTCATCAATTCCCACTGGAATGTGCCCAGTGGGAGATGAAACCCCACAAATGCCTCTTCTTGAGATTATCCCCGTGCTAAGGTTTCTATATGAAGAGGAAAATTCAAAACTGTGAGGCTTGAGCCTTTCAAGCAGCTCTGTGTGGGAGCAGCCTCTTCTCTGTACATCTCACAAGTCCAGATGTAGGGGTGTGGAGTGGCAGGAAGAGGGACACAAGGCATTGACTTCATTTCAGGGGGGTTTTTGGGATTGAGAAGGTGTCATTACTGCTAAAAGGTGACTCTCTCTTCTCTGTAACCCTCGCTCCAGGGCTACTGAAGGTGGCTTGGGCTTTGCAAAGCCTTGCACTTACATGGAGTTTACTGGGCTGTAATCCGGGGCTGAGCTGCATAATGGCTCGCATTACATGTAATCCATAGGCTAATAGGGCCTGAGCAGCAGCCAGCAGGGCTATGGGAGTGCTCACCTCACTAAATCAGCCCTCCAGCCTGCAGCCTGGAGGTTGGGGGTGTCCCTCGAAAACAAGCTTTGGGAGCTGAGTCCCCAAAATGAACCAAACATAGGTGACCCTAAGAAAAAAGAACATACAAAAGTTACTGAGGGTAAAAGTGTTTGGGATATTGCTTTGTACAGCCAAGCAACACACAGAGCACATACTGCACCCAGACAATATGGAACACAGATCCTATATATAATAGGCAATATAGTAATAATCATCTAGGATGGAAGGGACCTTTCAGGTCATCAAGTTCAACAATCAACCCAGCTCTGACAAGCTATATATAGGCAGTAAATAGCACACAGACCATATAGAGCAGTCAACAGAATCATAGAATGGTTTGGGTTGGAAGAAACCTTAGAGATCATCAAGTTCCAAGCCCCCTGCCATAGGCAGGGACACCTCCCACTACATCAGGCTGCTCAGTGCCTTAAACACCTCCAGGGACTGAGGGGGCATCCACAACCTCTCTAGGAAACCTCTTCCAGTGTTTCTCTACCAGTATTTCTTTATTATATCCAGTCTGAATCTCTCCTCTTCCAATTTACATCCATTACTTCTAGTCCTTCCATCATGTATCCTATTAAAAAGTTCTACCCCTGCCTTTCTTCAGCCCCCTCCAGCCTTCTCTTCCTCAAGCTGAACAACCCCAACTCCTTCAGCCTGTCTTCATAAGGCAGTTGCTCCAGCCTTTTGATCATCTTGGTGGCCTCCTCTGGACCTGCTGCAACAGCTCAATGTCCTTCTTCTGTTGCGGGCTCCAGAACTGGACACAGTAACTCCAGGTGGGGCCTCACCAGAGCCCAGTAGAGGGGCAAAATCCCCTCTCTTGCCCTGCTGGTCACACTTCTCTTGATGCACCCCATTAGATTTGCATCCAGGAAGAGAAAAAAGACAGGGCAAGAGGGAAAATGGGGAGAACACAGTAAAACTTCCCACCATGGGCATGAAAGGGAGCAACACCAGCCAAATGAAGAACAAATGTGCAGATATCAGTGCCTTCCTCTAAGTCACAGGGGGATGAAGAGCAGGAGCTTTAACCTGCTTTGAGAGAAACCTTTCAGCTGGGACAGCTGAAACCCTCGTGAAACCTAAAAGCTCATCATGCCTCTATCTCTACCCAAAGCATCATCTCAGCACCCATCCTGGCCTTCCCTGGGTGGAAGGCCTGTATATCTTCACTGAAAATATAAATATAAAAATAAAATAAATACAAATCCCCAAAAAAATGGTTTTGCAACTCCAGAAGCCAATTAGCATTTTAAAACCAAAATTATCTCTTCATGCCCCCAATGGCTCTCAGATCAGCAACACTAGCTCTCCTTACTTTTGCTTTTCCAGGACCAAATGAAAGTTTCAGAGTGAAGAAAAAAAAGAATCTTAATTAAAGAGTTTGGTTGCAAATAACATTCCCTGTGATTTTTCACTGAGTGAATTCATTTTCACCTGAGATTTCACACACCAGTAAAACTAAGGGGGTTTTGCTGATGGTTTCTGGTGGGGGTACCAATGTTTTGCTTATCTCTGTGTCTGCTCCCATATGCCAGCTATTATCAGCTGGGAACAGGCTTTTACTCCAGTAGATTTATCACCCAGAGAAATAAACAGAGTTGTCAACCTCTCTAATAAAGATGAGAGATGCAGTGAAGATCTAAGAGTGAAATTCTGCCCCAGATTTCCTGCTAAGCTGGATGCTGTCAGGTTTCTTCTCTGCCTGTAGTTCCCTTCTCTTTTTCTACCCATAACAATGAAAAAAGAAACTGTGAGGCTGAAGAAAAAACCACCACGTTGCTAAATCAAGAAAGAAAAGCCATATTCCTATGCAAGCTGAGCAGTTCAGAGATGTTACAGCCACGGAGATGCTGATGCTGGAGCTGTGCAACATCATCTCCACAGCTGGAGAGGGCCCTAAAATTTTAGTTCAGATCTTAGACCCGAGTCAGATCTCCCCATCACCAACATCTTTCATACTTGCCAACTAATCATGAAGGCAGGATCATGCAAAAGGCTGTAGTCTGACATCAATCTTCATTTTCCCCATTCTCTTTTTCTTCTTTTCTTTTTTCTTCTTCTTTTTTGTCTTATTTCCCTTTTTTCTTTCTTCTTTTTCGTCTCATTTTTCTTTTTCTTTTCCATCTTATCTTTTTCCTTTTTCTTTTCCCTCTTATTATCCTTATTTTCTTCTTTTTTGTCCTATTTCCCGTATTTTCCTTTATTCTTTTACTTTTTTTTCCCCCTTTCTTCTTTTCCTTTTTTAATCTTTTCTTCATTTTTTCCCCCCATTTTTTTCTTCTTTGTTCTCCTCCTCCCTCTTTTTATTTCTTCATCTTTAAAACTTATCTTTCCCTTTGTCATCTTTTCTTCACCCTTTGCTAAAAGCAGATCCATCACCTCATTCCCCTTTTGTGAAGAGCTGTGAAATCCCAGTGAGAAAAACCCTTTGCCAAGTGATGATGTGTCTGTTAGCACCAGGTCCCAGGAGGGAAAACACCCAACCTTAAACATATATTTAAAGCAAACCTCTTCAGCAAAGCACTGAAATGTGCTCAAATCCCTGCTTTAGGGCTGGGTTTGTACTGAAGGAGCCCCTAAAAAGGGGGTTTTCCTCCTCTTTGCAAAGCNTTCCTATGCAAGCTGAGCAGTTCAGAGATGTTACAGCCACGGAGATGCTGATGCTGGAGCTGTGCAACATCATCTCCACAGCTGGAGAGGGCCCTAAAATTTTAGTTCAGATCTTAGACCCGAGTCAGATCTCCCCATCACCAACATCTTTCATACTTGCCAACTAATCATGAAGGCAGGATCATGCAAAAGGCTGTAGTCTGACATCAATCTTCATTTTCCCCTTTCTCTTTTTCTTCTTTTCTTTTTTCTTCTTCTTTTCTGTCTTATTTCCCTTTTTTCTTTCTTCTTTTTGTCTTATTTTCCTTTTTCTTTTCCCTCTTATTATCCTTATTTTCTTCTTTTTTGTCCTATTTCCCGTTTTTCTTTCTTCTTTTTCGTCTCATTTTTCTTTTTCTTTTCCATCTTATCTTCCCTTCTTCTTCTTTTCCATCTTCTTTTCCTTTTTTATTTTTCTTTTTCTTTTTTGTCTTATTTTCCTTTATTCTTTTCCTTTTTTTTCCCTTTCTTCTTTTCCTTTTTTAATCTTTTCTTCATTTTTTCCCCCCATTTTTTTCTTCTTTGTTCTCCTCCTCCCTCTTTTTATTTCTTCATCTTTAAAACTTATCTTTCCCTTTGTCATCTTTTCTTCACCCTTTGCTAAAAGCAGATCCATCACCTCATTCCCCTTTTGTGAAGAGCTGTGAAATCCCAGTGAGAAAAACCCTTTGCCAAGTGATGATGTGTCTGTTAGCACCAGGTCCCAGGAGGGAAAACACCCAACCTTAAACATATATTTAAAGCAAACCTCTTCAGCAAAGCACTGAAATGTGCTCAAATCCCTGCTTTAGGGCTGGGTTTGTACTGAAGGAGCCCCTAAAAAGGGGGTTTTCCTCCTCTTTGCAAAGCACTGGCTGAATATTTCACATCCCTGGGATGAAGCACTTGTGTTTGAGGAAAACATCTTGAACATGGAAAACCTTGTAACTGAAGGAAAAAGCAGCACAAATTCTCCCTGTGTACATTTCCCCATGATCCCTAAATCCTCTTGTCCAATTTCAGGCTGCCCAGATGTCAATATCCCCAAAAAATAAGAATAATAGAAACAACCTCCCCCTGGTGCTGCACTTTGCAGGACCAGGACTGTGTGTTTAACAGCCTTAGTATATTCAAAAAGCTTCCAGTGGGCAGCTGTGTATCTTCTGCTTTGCTGCACAAAAGTGTTATTGTTTCCCCAGGGTTTGCCCTTTGTATCCCCCAAAGCCATGAAATCCCCACTCCTGATTCCCACAGCTCTGTGCAAACAGGAGGGATTTCCCAAACACCAAATGCTCAGGGCACTTAGTACTTAGAAACAGTGGAAAAAAAAGTGCTTTGCAGGCACTTTCCCCTTCTGCTGGGCTAAAGGAGGAGAAGCAGAGGGTCTGCCATGAACCCAAGAGGCAATGGGGGTGGCATTGGGATAAGAAACATCATTGATGACCTCATTAATGTTTATAAATATGTATAGGTCAGGAGGATGGAGCCAGATTCTTCTCAGTCACAATGATAGGACTTGGGGCAATGGGTGCAAGCTGGAACACAGGAGGTTCCACCTAAATATGAGGAACAACTTTTTCACAGTGAGGGTGACAGAAAAGTGTCCCAGGCTGCCCAGAGAGGATNAGTGTCCCAGGCTGCCCAGAGAGGGTGTGGGGTCTCCTTCTCTGGAGACATTCAAAACCCACCTGGACACCTTCCTGTGGTACCTGATCTAGGTGTTCCTGCTCTGGTAGATGATCTCTTGAGGTCCATTCCAATCCCTGACATTCTGTGATTCTGTGAAAAATCACATAGGTTAGAGAAGATTTTTAAAATCATGGACTTCAATCATAAGGAAGGGTTGGAGTTTGTCCTCGTTTAGAATCATAGAATGCACAGAGTTTGGACTAGATGATCTCTTGAGGTCCCTTCCACTCATTCTGTGACATGATGGTGGCCCACAATCACACCTACATCTGCCCTTTCCAGACAGCAGACCTTGCCAGAAACTGCATTATAAATCCAATTTAATAATGTAATCTTCTCTCTCTTTTGACAAATTAAGAACTAGATGAGATAAAAAAGAAGTTCTTTATGGTGAGGGTGGTGAGACACTGGAAGAGGTTTCCCAGAGAGGTTGTGGATGCCCCCTCAATCCCTGGAGGTGTTTAAGGCCAGGCTGGACAAGGCACTGAGCAGCCTGGACTAGTGGGAGATGGCAGGGGGGTTGGAACTTGATGATCTTTAAGGTTTCTTCCAACCCAAACTATTCTATGATTCTTAAACTCCACAATGATATTGCTAATACACCACTCCAGCGTCTCACAAACCCTCCTGACAGTGGCTTCCAACGTGGCATGGCCAAATGGGACATGACAGAAGCCAAATGAAACCCAGAGCACATGACCAGAGGCAGCGCTATTTAATTTATTTATTCTAAAGCCCTGTTTTACTGGTCCATTAGTCACACAGCCACATTTCTTGTGACTCCACAGCAGCACGGGCTGCAAAATTATTTGTCCTTGGCTCACAGTACAGCTAATTTTGCCCAAATTTATGCCAAATTGGCAAATCTTCCCATTATTACTTTGTGTATTGAGCTTCTGTTGCTGAAAACACAAGGAATTTAGTGAAATTTAAAGTTTTGGGGCACAACACAACTCTGCTTGCAGGACTAAAAGGATGGGGGAGCACTGTTGGGTTTCAACTGGGCTTCCCCAACTTTGGAGACCTCACCCAGAGGCACAAGAGAAATTCAAACCCCAGGGGAATGGTCACCAATCCATGTCTGACCTCAGTAGGGCACTACGGAAATGCACTGGGAGTTTTTTCCATGGATGAGGCATCCCATTGGGTATGGGTTTTCCAAAAGGCTCCAGCACTGCTCATCATAGAATGGTTTGGCCTGGAAGAGACCTTAAAGATCCCTTATTTCCAATCCCCTGCCCTGGACATCCCCCACTAGACCAGGTTGTTCAACTTGGCCTTGAATACCTCTGTGTTCTTCTGATGTTGGTGGCCACAGAGCCGGAGGCAACACCTCAGCCTTCTGCTAGTGACACAGCCCAGAATGCAGGTGGCTTTCTATGTAGGTCTTAAGTGATGCTGAATTTGTGGATGGCCTGAAAACATCTCCCTCCTTTGAAAGGCCACCAAAGGTAGGAATCAGGCTGCTGGAGCTGCATCTGGAGCTGATTCATCAGGAGGAGGAGAGAAAAAAAGCACTCCTCACTGGAGCATGTGGCCAGCTTGCCAACTGAGCTCATCTGGGGCAGCAAATGGCCAGAGATTTGCTGTAATTAAATGGAATAATATATTCTAAGTCAATTTAAAGTATTTTTCACTAGGAGATAAATTAAGCTGTAATTAACTGCTGGCATTTAATGCACTGCCCAACAGATATGGTAATAGTTTTTTTTTTTTTAAGAGGTAGCATGGTAGTATCTACCCATTCCTAAAGGGTTAAAGACAGTAATTTATTCTAGTGGGGGTACAAACAGGCATACTGTGTGTTACACCCCAGTGTCACAAACCCCAGAGATGATTTTGATCATAACAGTTCCACTTTGACCCAGAATCACACAATGTCAGGGATTGGAAGAGATTACAAGAGATCATGGATCATCTAGTCCAATCCCCCTTCCAGAACACATANCTGGAGCAACTGCCTTATGGGGACAGGCTGAAGGAGTTGGGGTTGTTCAGGGGGGGATCTCAGAGGAGCTTCTCAATACCTGAAGGGGGCTACAGAAAGGCAGGGGTAGGACTTTTTAATAGGATATGTGATGGAGGACTAGAAATAACGGATGTAAATTGGAAGGGGATAGATTCAGGCTAGATAAAAGAAAGAAGTTCTTTAGGGTGAGGGTGGTGAAATACTGGAAGAGGTTGCCCAGAGAGGCTGTGGATGCCCCCTCAATCCCTGGAGGTGTTTAAGGCCAGGCTGGACAAGGCACTGAGCAGCCTGATGGAGTGGGAGGTGTCCCTGCCTATGGCAGAAGGCTTGGAACTTGATGATCTTTTGAGGTCCCTTCCAACCCAAACTATTCTATGATTCTATGACGGTCTGAATTGGAAGGAACCTTTCAGATCATCCAGACCAACCATCAACCGAACTCTGCCAAAACCCATTGCTCAACCAAGTTTGCTCAAGAAGAACCCAGAAATAAGTTCTTGTGTTGAGAGGAGAGGCATGTTTGCTGCGGTGGGAGGATGGAGAACAGCCCTCACTGGTTCATTTAACAAAGCCCACATTTTTCTGGCTCTATCACAGACTTGCATATTTTAACTCCTATCTTCTGTTCAGCAGCTAAAAAGGGACTTTTTCATTCCAGTTTTGGCTGTGGCATCGAGTTTCCCATTCTTGGGCTGTTACACTATTCCTTGCAGCCACCCTCCTGCTGATAACAGGGAGAAAAGAGGCCCCAAATCTGCACCCCAAAACGGGAGAGGGTTTTTTGTCTTTTCCAAGCCCATTCCTGTCACGTCTGCAGCAGGGAAAGAACATGAATCAGTATCCAAAGCTAAATTAGCTTTCTGCCCACAGTTCTCCCAAGGAATTCTCACAGAGATATATTTGTGTTAAATAAAAGAGATTGCAGGAAACCAAATAAATGCAATCCATCACCCACAATTAGAAGGAAATGAGAATAAAAGCAAGAGAAACTTTCTCTAAGTCCCTTTTTCAGGGACATGTATATACAGATAAAGATAAAAATGTGTCTATACACACAGACACGTATTTATATACCCAAGAATTTTTGTTGAAGTCAAAGCTACAGAGTGAAGATATAAATTTACATATACGGCATGGATAAACATATTCTTTTATATATGGATAGCTATAGCTTTATAAAGATATCTATAGATATATCATAGTAGCTTCCAAGTACCTAAAGGGGGGTGGGAAAGGCAGGGGTGTGACTTTTGAATAGGATATGTGATGGGAGGACTAGAAATAATGGATGTAAATTGGAAGAGGGGAGATTCAGGCTAGATAGAAGAAAAATTCTTTACTGTGAGGGTAGTGAGACACTGGAAGAGGTTGCCCAGAGAGGAGGTGTTTAAGGCCAGGCTGGACAAGGCACTGAGCAGCCTGATCTAGTGGGAGGGTTGGAACTTGATGATCTTTAAGGTCCCTTCCAGCTCAAAGTACTCTACGAGTTCATGATTCTGTCTCTATCACTATAGTGTTAGATATAGATATATGCACACTGTACAATTAAACAATTAAAAGAAACACAGGACCTGCCTACTTTGCCACCCAAAGGCAATTTTTATCCCAGAAGTTCATCTCTCTTCTTTTTTTCTCCCCCACTTACAAGACCCAGCTCCAGGAGTCAGATGAATCTTTCAGCAACACAGCTTTCTTCAAAAAGACAATCAGAAAAGTCTATTTGTCCAAAACCTGCATTTTCATCATCATCTTCTCACCATCTCATGCCAATACTGAGCTCCCACAAGGACTAAGGAGAAGCAGAACTCCCAGAACCCACTGCTACACTGGGTAGGGAGGGGGAAAAAACCCACCTCTTGACTTAACTGGGGCACAAAACACTGCAAAACTTGAAATTACCAGGCCAAGGTGCAGGCAGTCTCAGCACCTCCCTTGCCTCTCCCACCCCTGCCACAGAAGGTACTTGCAGGAGCACAAAACTTCCCCCAAACACCACTTTAAAAAGACTTTATTTGTCTGGGAAGTGTGGGAGGTGAAAGGTTTCTTTAAGTAGATTTAAAGTGAAAGCCATTAGCAGCACATTGTTCATTCAGTTCCTTTATCCACCACATGAGAACAAAATGATCCCATCTAAGCAAAACTTCTGGTTTCATGGCAACAATCAACTTTTTTTTTTCTTGTGGGGAAATATAATGCAAATCAGCACAGAGGTGCAGAACTTGTGAACACTTTTTTCCCCCCCCAGTACTAAAAGTCAGTTGAAACACTATTAAAATATAATTTAACTAAATGGCTTCCTGGCAAATAATAATGAAAATTTTAAAAAATCTGCTTTCTAATTTAAAAGTCAAAAAGTGCAGTTGTGAAAAAGAATAATAATGACATTTTGCTCTTGCATAACTCCTGCCATGATACCTCAAAATGCTTTCTGAGGAAAATAGGGTAGGATTAACCTTTTTGTTTTTGATTACTGGGACCCAAGAGGTAAATCTGGGGAAATCATTCAGCCATAGCTCCAACTGCCAGAAGACACAGCAAAAATACAGCCCAAGTTTCTTCAACTTCTGGCATCTTCTAAGATTGGTTTGGGTTGGAAAGGGACCTTAAAGATCATCTAGTTCCAACCTCCAGAGAGACCCAGCAAGGAAGGAAATAGTGGGAAGAACTTCTGGAAGTGCTCAAAGAGCCAAGGAGGGACACTGCTTTTTTAGAAGTTCACCACTGGGGGTGAGAGGCTGAGAAATGCATTTTTTCCTGTTTTTATACCCTTTTATATGGTTTTATATACATAGCTTTCCCAACAGATCACTTATGACACAACACTCCACAATGTCTTCATCCCACACTTTCTTAGTGGCCATTGCCCTTGGAGAGCAAAAATAAGACTCCTTCAGGATACAAAGCACCTTGCATGCTCAAGACTGAATATCTCCACTCCATTTTCTACCTATGGATTATTATGCAAAAGATAAATGGTGGCAGGTTCTCCCACCTTCCAAATTTGGGGTGAAAATAGCCACAGTTACTATGCTGTGCTTGAACTGGGTGCTCCAGACCGACAGGAGATGACAGTTTCACAAGCAAAAAAACCCACAGTTTCTTACTGCAGAGGTTTTAGGCTTTACCTTCAGGCACACAACATCATCCAGCTTTGAATCTGTGGTCTTCAGCCCAGCCAGGGAGATGCCAGACTCCAGGAGCAGGAGAAATTTGACCACAATGATCTGGGTAGCTCATGTATAAAGGTTCTCCAATGAACCCAAGGTCCTGTTCAAAGCAAAGTCCAGATCTTGCCTTAAATTCCCTTTCCTTTCCTACAAAATAAAGAAAACAGATCCTTTAAGGCAATCAAATCAATGAACCTTTGGGGGTATTTTATGAGAAATTCCTCCTACAGGCTGAAACCTCTGGAGTTTCCCTTTCACCCAGGGAAAATGGGGACAAAAGGGACTCAACTTGATGCCCTGATGCAGAAGGACTGGTTGGGGACACTTGGGTCATGGCAGTTCAAATGCTTCACTGCCCTCCCTGTAAGAAAAACTGCTCCTGCTGTTTAATCAAAACTCCCTGGCTGCCATTTAAAAAACCCTTTATTTCTTTTCCCATCCCTGATGAACAGTAAGAGACCAACATGATTGTACAATCTAAATTATTAAACACCTGCTGCAAAGATTAAATTCTATGCAAACACAACCTGGCAAAGATAATGCTGGCTACATTGTTTACATTGCCACTGATTAAGATTGGAGATTAAAATTAATACTCCCATAATACAAACATCCACATGCTTTCAGCCTGCAATTAAGCCCAAGAATTTCATCAGCACAAAACATTTTCCCCCATCCCTGCAAAACAAGACAGGCTGGAAGCAAAGCAGGTCTGAAAAGCACTGAAATCAAAAAGTCCCAAATGCAAAAGACTTTTTATCATGAAAAGTGGGGAGGTTTTTTTTTTTTCCCCCACCAGTTTGGAAAAGCTTTTTCCCCCAATCTGTGGTCAGTCAGAAATCCCATCACAATGAGCACATCTTGCCTTCTCCACTGCAGTGTCTGTGCAACTCTTCACCTAGAACACTGGGCCGTGAGAGCCACTGGTATTAACATTACTGTTGGATTTAAGTCAGGAGTCTTCCTTTTGGCAGAGGTCACCAATAGTGAGGTCTCAGCTCGAGACTACAATGGTAGAAGATGGAAAACAACTGGGCAGAGGCCAAAGGAAGAAAATAAAAACAATTAGAGGCCATGAAAACTTGAAGTCTGAAAGAAATGAAGACAGAAAACTAAGGGAAGACCTCACAGAGCTCTCAGTCTTCAGAGACAAAAGGCAGCTTTCTGTGTCCACTGCAGGCAGGACCAAGGGGTGAATTAAACTGCAGCATATTTGGGTGAGAATGGAGGAAATCTCACCAATGACAAGGTTAATTAAGCATAGGAATAAATAATCCAGGAAAAAAGAGTCACCATTACTGGAAATCTGTAAGAACAAGTTAGACAAGCAAGTGGGAACTCTGCAGAGGAAGAGGTAGACATCTATTTTCTCTGATTGCTCTTCTCCTCTGCTTTTTATGTCCCCAGGAGTCCATCCAGCTGGATTTTAGCCACATGGGAGTCCAGAGGTGCATTAGCAACTCATCAAGCTCTCAGACAACCAACCACCACAAGCAGAGATGGAACCCAGGATGGATTTCCCTGCAGGGAAACCTTTTCCTAAAGATTTTGTCCAGGATGTCCAACCACTCAGTATTATATAGAAAAAAAACCCCATCACTGATGCCTTTACAGGAAATGAAACAAGATGGAAAGCAGAGAAGACAAAAAATGTGGGTGTGTAATTAGGTGATGGCATATGGCAGATGATTGCAGTGATAAAACCTGCCATATGCTCCTGCTCCTATGGAAATTTTCCTCTGTTGACATCCTTACTGAGCATTTGAGACCATACACCAGTCCCTTATGTTTTCTCTGTCCTCTGCAAATGTCGCCAAGCACCAAATGACTAAACCCCATTAACCTCTGACATCCCACTGAAAGGCTCTGCTGCTTCCTCAAAGACATCCTCAAAGTGCACTCTCTCCATGGCAAGGAGATGTGTCTTCCAGGAACAGAGCAAATCCATAGGGTGTTGCAGCAGCAGACTTGAAATCTCCTGTCCCCTACAGATCAAAGAACTGGTGAATCAAATATGGCCAGATGATTGCAGTTTGGGATCAGAAACACAAGACCCAAATATCATGTTATCTTTGAGGAGTGTTCAAAGCACCCCAGCTATGACCTGGATCCTGGATCTCAGCATCCAGTGAGTGATGAGTACAAATCATGATTTAGAAGGATTGGATCAAAAGGAAAAAAAAAAAAAAGGGAAAAAAGAGGAAGAGTAATTGCCCAGAGGGATTTTTTTTTTCAAGAGCAAATTCCTATCAATCTTTTTTTGTTCCACTCCCTGACAAGAAAAGCAGCCCAGGTGATGGAGGGAAGCTGAAGCTGTGGCAGATCCTCACTCCAGGGAAGGTCCTGGAAATGTTTCTGCTGACAACTTTGCAAACAAACACAGGAAACCTGAGCCAGGTGAGGTTAAAGTGAGGGGGGGATAAAAGCTGAGCTCAGCAAGCTGTTATTTGACATCCCCTGCCAGGTTGCCAGGGGATGTGACATGGAAACCTGGTCCTCATATATTCAAAATTTACATTAGCAACACTAATGATAGGCTGAGAAGGATGTTACAACATGCATGGGTATCTCTAGGATATGGAGACTGCAGTATTTTTGAAAGGTTGATAATTGGGGGGGGGGAAATCTTAATAAATTCAGGCAATTATTTTGAGTGAGCTAGACAAAATTCAGTAAAAACAGAGAAGCAAAGAGCTGTGTCTTGGATGGATAACTGATGCTTTTGGAGAGGCTTATAACCTCAAAAAAATAGCTCAAGAGGTTGTGATGAGATCCAGCTCAGGGTAGATATATGAAAGAAGTTCTTTAGGGTGAGGGTGGTGAGACACTGGAAGAGGTTGCCCAGAGAGGTTGTGGATGCCCCCACAATCCCTGGAGGTGTTTAAAGCCAGGCTGGACAAGGCACTGAGCAGCCTGATGTAGTGGGAGGTATCCTTATGGCAGGGGGGTTAGAATTTGATCATCTTTAAGGTCCCTTACAACCCAAACTATTCTATGATTCTATGATTCTCAGGCACAGGAGCCACACTTAGGAGCATCCATGGGAGGTGACACCTCTCCCTGTGCTCATTGCTCCCATTCCCTGTGATGCTCCACAGCTTAAGGATAACACAGATGAGCTGGAGATGGTCCAGGAAAGAGCAACCAGATGTGGTCTGGAAACAAGGGCTGACATGGAAAGGATTAAAGAATTTGGGGCTGCAGACTTTGTCACCATCTGCTATTTAAAAAACACAAAAAACCCAAGCAAACAAACAATGAGCTCAGGTTTTGTCTACTTTACCCAGAGACAGAGTGATAACTGGATACAGTCAGCCACAGATTTTGCAATCAGCATCTTCACATTGGCTGTTGGATCCCTAAAGAAGGTCTACTGGGCTGGGATTTCCCTGGATGGCATCTTCCCTTTGCAGTGATGCCAGGCAGAACACCAAGATTTGTCACTCTCAACTGCTTCTTCACTCCTGCAGCTCACAAAAATTAAAGATGAGATTTTTTATTTCTATTAATTTGATAAAAGTTGTGCTACCCATGAATATTTTGCTGTACCTGCCCTGGAAGAGCTGTGGACACCATTATTCATTCGATGCTTTGCACCACTTTTTGTAAAGCTATTTTCCAAGGCACTGCTTTGGAGAAGCTTTTTTTTTTTTTAACTTTCCCTCTGGGTGGATTCTCTGAATTTCTTTCATTCCCAGGGAAGGTCTGGGCACCAGCACTAAGGAAGCAGGATAACTGTCCTGGTCACATGGGGTGGGCAAAGCAGGCAGGGCACCTATTGTTCTCCACATCCTCCTCAGCCAGCAGAGGAGGAAATGGGCTGTATATGATGCACAGAAAGACGTGAATTGGGAAAATTATTAGGGGAAAAAACTTCCTGGCAATCGTGCAGCAATGCATGGGAACAGAGAGTGTNTCCTTATGGCAGGGGGGTTAGAATTTGATCATCTTTAAGGTCCCTTACAACCCAAACTATTCTATGATTCTATGATTCTCAGGCACAGGAGCCACACTTAGGAGCATCCATGGGAGGTGACACCTCTCCCTGTGCTCATTGCTCCCATTCCCTGTGATGCTCCACAGCTTAAGGATAACACAGATGAGCTGGAGATGGTCCAGGAAAGAGCAACCAGATGTGGTCTGGAAACAAGGGCTGACATGGAAAGGATTAAAGAATTGGGGGCTGCAGACTTTGTCACCATCTGCTATTTAAAAAACACAAAAAACCCAAGCAAACAAACAATGAGCTCAGGTTTTGTCTACTTTACCCAGAGACAGAGTGATAACTGGATACAGTCAGCCACAGATTTTGCAATCAGCATCTTCACATTGGCTGTTGGATCCCTAAAGAAGGTCTACTGGGCTGGGATTTCCCTGGATGGCATCTTCCCTTTGCAGTGATGCCAGGCAGAACACCAAGATTTGTCACTGTCAACTGCTTCTTCACTCCTGCAGCTCACAAAAATTAAAGATGAGATTTTTTATTTCTATTAATTTGATAAAAGTTGTGCTACCCATGAATATTTTGCTGTACCTGCCCTGGAAGAGCTGTGGACATCATTATTCATTCATTTGATGCTTTGCACCACTTTTTGTAAAGCTATTTTCCAAGGCACTGCTTTGGAGAAGCTTTTTTTTTTTTAACTTTCCCTCTGGGTGGATTCTCTGAATTTCTTTCATTCCCAGGGAAGGTCTGGGCACCAGCACTAAGGAAGCAGGATAACTGTCCTGGTCACATGGGGTGGGCAAAGCAGGCAGGGCACCTATTGTTCTCCACATCCTCCTCAGCCAGCAGAGGAGGAAATGGGCTGTATATGATGCACAGAAAGACGTGAATTGGGAAAATTATTAGGGGAAAAAACTTCCTGGCAATCGTGCAGCAATGCATGGGAACAGAGAGTGTGGGCAGCTGAGGAAATAGCCTTATTTCTCAGGAATGGCCCAATGAGAGATTCTCACCAGCTCCTGCAACATAGAATCATAGGATAGTTTGGGTTGGAAGGGACCTTCAAGACCAGCAAGTTCCAACCCCCCTGCCATAGGCAGGGACATCTCCCACTACATCAGGCTGCTCAGTGCCTTATCCAGCCTCATAAACACCTACAGAGGGAGCATCCACAACCTCTCTGGGCAACCTGTTCCAGTGTTTCACTACCATCACCATAAAGAATTTCTTTCTTATCTCCAGCCTGAATCTCCCCTCTTCCAATTCATATCCATTATTTCTAGTCCCTCCATCACATATCCTATTAAAAAGTCCTACCCCTACTGCAATGAGGACAGAGTTCCTAAAAAGCCAAAGAATAGCAAAAAACCCCAATCCTTTCTCCTTGTTAATCATCTCAGACCATCAGGCATAAATCCCAACTCATCCCAGCAGGATGCTGAGCCCCATGGTGGGCAGCAGAGCCTGAAAGCCATTTGGACACCCATGGGGGTGGCACAGAGCTGCACAAATTCTGAGCCAGAGGCCAGACTCACAGACCTGCAGGCAGGAGGGGGCCAAGGAGGACTCTGGCAACAACCAGCTCCTGGCATCCACTGCTCTCCAGCATCCCTGCCCTTCCTGCTTTAATATATCCATCCCTTTGGTAGCAAACACCCAACCAGATTGATATCACTATCACAAACACCATGTTCAGGATAAGAACAGTTAGTCCCTACTTGTCCCTGATGTTCCCTGCTTTGCCTCCACATCTGCCCAACTCAAAAAAAATCACACTGCTCACTTGTAACTGGTCAAAAAAGAACATCTCAGACCCCAGGCTAAGGTTCCCTGGGGTCCTGTGGAGCTAGGAAGGCTCACGTTGGAGAAAAGCCCTGGCCTACAAGGGAAGGAAGCTCCTGCAAAGTGATGTATTTTTGTTACTGTGGCCTTGCTTGAAAAGTTTCTATAGCTACCACAAGTGAGCTGTCGGGAAATACCATTGTGCCCTTCCCCACACGCTGCTTTTAGGGGGAAAAGCGGGAAATGGGGCCCATCAGAGAGAGGGTTTTTTATCATCCTGTATTTAAGTATCTCTCCCTCCTTTCATCTCCATCCCCCCTTTTCTGTGTGGGATGAGCACATTTGGCCATGTGCTAGTGATGCTTCACTGAGCTCAGTGATAGGACTGTGGGGCCAGATGCAGCACAGTTTTCCTGTGGAGCTGCAGGATGGTGGCCAAGGACCCCAAAATCAGCTGGTAAGAATGTGCCAGGCTGTGTGGGGGCTGATGTAAGAGGAAGCAGTTCCCAATCCTCAAGTCTCCTGGTCCTGGGTGGCACATGCTGCTGGGAATTCCCCTCTGTCTTGTAAGAATCCTGCAGAAATGCAAACCCTACTCTTTTCCCCCATTTCCATTAGTCCCATGGTATTTATATATGCATGTCATAGAATGGTTTGAATTGGAAGGGACATCAAAGATCATTTCGTTCCAACTCCCTGCCTTGGGCAGCGACACCTTCCACCAGACCAGCTTCCTCCAAGCCCCATCCAACTTCTAGAAAAAAAGATTAAGAATTCATCTGTATTTTCCCCTTTCTGGCTAGACCCAAAATGGTCCAGCCCAAAAGGGTCCTCCTCAGCCTTGGGGCTAAGACAACACTTTCCCCTCATTTCTCTCCCACTCAATTTTTAAGCAAAATTCATCTCCCAAGACCAGATATCATACATCAATTGAGGCAGCAGGGCCCACCTCATCTCCCCACCATTTTCTATGGCAGGGGGGTTGGAACTGGATGATATTTAAGGTCCCTTCCAACCCAAACTATTCTATGATTCATCCCTGCATTTGGGGACCTCCTTTCTCTGTACTTTCCCATCCCATTTTGCCTTCAGCACATTCCTCCCAGCTCCACCCACTAACTAGCAAGACCTCCCCACCTACCTCTTCTGACTCCAACCAGAGAGCATCAGACTACTTGGACCTAAATCAAGCTTGGAGGTTTGTAGTGGGCTCCCCCTCCCAATAATTTCATTTAACCAAGAAAATCCACTCTGGGAGAGCCCCTCAGCAGCCTGAATGCACTAGTACTGCTATGTGAGATGCCCCAGGCTCCCTATTGTACTGGTACCCCCCTGGCCTGGAGGGGACAAGGCAGTGCCACCCTACCCATCTGAACCCCCTGATGATGCCTGCAGATGTGCACCACAAGGCATCATCCCCCCCCAGAGCTGGGAAAGCACTAATGACTAATTAATTTTTTACAATGCCTGGGGCCAGAGCAGCAAGCCAGGGAAGCCTGGCCACTGAAACCTTCTATTTAAAATAAAAATATTAAAATAATTCAGCTCATCAGTTGCTGATCCTGCCTTTTCTTTGCAAATATTAAAGTTTTGGAGACACAAGAGCTTGCAGCCAGGTTTCTGGGGGCTTGAAGATTGTTCCTTCTGTTCCAATGTGGCAAAAGGTATCCTTTTCCCAGCACCCACCAGCTTTTTATTCTGGCTTTCATGGGCATCATGCAGGGCATCTGCAAGGTGGAGCTGAACCCCAGGTGGGTCCACAGCCAAGGGGCTGCAGTGAGTCCCACTGTGGTGTGCTTGCAATGCACAATGACATGTCAAGACTTTTAGCTGTCACCATCAAAAGGTCTGTGTCCTCTTTGGGAACCCATTCTGGAGACAGAGAGAAAGACACTATGGATGCCCACCTTGAGGAAGAGCCTGATTCCCAGCCCAGAGTCTTGCTCCTGGTAAATTGTGGAACTTTCTCTCTTTGCAGGCTCCATGGCTGTGGGTAGTTGGTGGCTTTCCCCCTCTGCAGAACATCAGTAGTTTGACTTTTACAGCCAGCCAAGGTGCAGGACCTCACAGAGGCAGGTAAAGTGGGCTTGCTGTCTCCTGGGGAGTTATATTTGCTCTTCCTCTTGTTGCTTTCCTTAATCTAAAATAAGATGCTCTGGACTTGGGAAAAAAAAAAAAAAAAAGTGAGCAATATTTTGCTCCTGGTGTCTGGGTAAACATATCATTTACCAACCCTTAAATAGAGTCATAGAATAGTTTGGGTTGGAAGGGACCTTAAACATCATCAAGTTCCAACCCCCCTGCCATGAGCAGGGACATCTCTCACCACATCAGGCTGCTCAGTGCCTTGTCCAGCCTGGCCTTAAACACCTCCAGGGATTGAGGGGGCATCCACATCCTCTTCCAGTGTCTCACTACCCTCACCATAAAGAATTTCTTTCTTATCTCCAGCCTTATGCACACCATCAGCCCTTTTTGCTTGTGGCAGGCCACGTCAGCAAAGGTCCATGCTATTTTCCAAGGCAGAAGCTCCAGGTCTCTCAACTCCCTTTCATCCCCTCCATCCCAGACATCTCCCCACTGGTGAAACCACATGAAACCCAAAGCCTTCACTACCTCTATTGCAAAAACACATGCAACACATCATATGTACCTGGTGCTAAAACAAATACTGAGGTGCTCTTTGCAAGCTTTTGCACCCCAAAAGTCTCTAGAGTCCCAGAAAATTGTCTCCAGCCATGCTGGACAAGACTGGCCCCTTTACTGAAGACCTTGGTGCAGGCAAGGAGGAAAGGAGGACTATAATCTCCATTTCCCAGAGGGAAACCACAGCAGACTGCAAAAAAATACACATGACCTCAGTTACTTTATAGTAGCGCCCTCTACCACATGGCCTAGTGATGGGATTGGTAAAGCTTCACAACAGAGTCTTAAAATAAATCCATCTTTTACTGGCCATTTTCTTTGTGGAGCAGCAGAATGAAGCTCTTGCCATGGCCTCATTAGAAAGGCAGGTTGTAAAAGCAGAGTGATACATCCCCCATCATCAATGCATTTCCAAAAGGTGTTCTCACTCTTTCACAGCCTGGATGAGAAAAAGGCTCATGTGAGCAAATCTAAAATTAATCACCAGAGTGTCTTACAGCTCTCCAGGTAAGAAGGGCAACTGCAGACCCTTGTCTCTGCAATACGCACAGACCTCAAGGACTCTACATCTTCTCTTTCCTTAAAGACTAAAACAAACCATATATCCTTATAGGTGTTACAGAGGCAGAAACTGAGCAGCATCACATGGATGGGCAGCAACTTGCCAATATTTATACAATTCAACCTCAGAAGCAGGTTGGGGATGGCAGATTCATTTCCATCATAGAATCCCCCTGGTTGTAAGGGACTTTTCAGATCATCAAGTTCAAGAATCAACCCAACTCTGACAAGAGATATCTCTAAAGTTTATCTCTAAGTTGTGTGCCTAGCCACATCTCAAATACCTCCAGGGATGGTGCCTCAATCACCTCTCTGGGCAGCCAAAGCTTTCCAAAGCTTTTCCAGAGCTTTTCCAAAGTCTTCAGCATAGAATTTTTTCCTAATATTTGCCCTAACCCACCCCTACCACAACTTGACAGGCTCTGCAGGCTCAGATGTTTTATCTGAACCCATCACTGGGTTCAGCTTAAAGTATTCCAGTTTGGAGGCTCGTTTCTCATAAAATCTTAAAGCTTTTTTTTTTCCTTCCAGCCTAACCCAATCCAACACATTTGTTACCAGGATGAGATCCAGCCAAGTGTTTTATCTCCAATGCCAACAGCAAATTTTTATGACCACAAAATAAACCCTGAAATACGATATGTTTTAGATAAGCAGTGGGAACACTGAGACACCCTCAGCAAATTGATTCCAGAGGTGTGAACAGTTTTGCTTAAAGGACATTGAAAAATAATGGCTGTGCTGCAACTTCCAGAAGGAAACATGCTGGAGGCAACACTCAGCAGCCCATAATAATGCTGCTTTGAATTATGGCTCTGCAAAGACAAGCTATGCAGGAGCAAGAGGAGATGGATTATGATCAACCCTAAAGCAAGGATGAGGTCTCAAGGAGTTCACACCCTGAAGACATGTCCCAAGGGCTTCTTCCAAAGCAGCACAACTGGTCTCCTGTCAAGTAAAGGGAGAAATCTTCCTGCCCTGCATATCCCTGTCAAAGTACCTTTACATATCCCAGAGCATTTTTTTTCCCTAAACTTTTCAATGAAGGGATTTCTGAGTGCTCCATATGGAAGTACAATCTACCCCAATGCTTGACCTGGTCACCACCAATTAACATTTTAATTCTGTGATTGCCTGAACACTTTGCTGCATAACCCCTTTCAACCCATTGTAGGGATATCTGATTCTTCAGACAGGAGTTTGCAAAGGTTGAAGCCTGAAGCCACCCTGAGAAGTTCAGTTTTGGGAAAAAAAAATGAGTCAGACATCAAAGTTAAAAAAAAAAGTCACTTTGCTTTTAACAATTTTTACTGAACAATTTTTCTTCATATCTGATGGTCAAATAGTAGGATATGTAATAGTTCAGACATAGTAGGTGAAAATAAGTGACCCGATCTGGGTGTTCCTGCTCTAACAAGGGGATTGGACTAGCTGGATCTCTTGAGATCCCTTTCAATCACTGACATTGTGTGTGTGTGTGTGTGTGCTCAGAGATGGCTTCAGCCCCACAAAGCACCACAAAATACACCTCAAGCAGCATGGACAGTTCATCTGAGCTGCCATGCCCAGGGTTCCTCAGAAGTCTTGGCTGGCCAAAGCAATGGTTATCTTCTCTAGGTGACTTGTAGCCCAAGTACAATGAGATGCTCTGTATCTAGAATTTCTGATATACCAGTATCCATCAACAAAACTGCAGTGCTATCAGAGGTCCATGCTACTAATAAAAACACCCCCAGCTACTAGAGTTCATAGCAGAATATTTGGAAATGCTCAAAATCTGCCCAGAACAAGTTTCCTAGTGTAAGCAAAAAGACATTTTGCACCATAAAGCCCCCACACAATCCTGGGGACAAAGACCCTGCAGCTGTTCACCCAGTCAGGACACTACAGGCTCCTGACTAGTGCAGCACCTCAGGATGGTTTCCATCATCCTGATGAACAGCCCCCCCCTGCCCAGGCAGGAGGACAATGACCTGCCCTCAGGTCACTGACTTCTTGCCAGCTCAGGGCTGATTTGCAGCTGCAACACAGACACAAGCCCAAGCTGTCACTGATTTGGAAACCCAAGGGAGCCAGGGATGTTGCAGCTCATGTCCTCAATCCTGTCCTGTCCTCCCCAACAGTGTGTTCTTGCCCTGGGGAGGATTCAGACCACCATCTTAATCTTTGAAGCACCCCGTGGTGAGGCTCCAGAACAGCTGAACACACCAGTAACAAGCTAAATTGGTTGCCACTGGTGCTGCTTGAGAAGGAGCAGAGCTCAGCTGTGCATTAGCAGTGAGCTCTCAGGGGGGTCGTTGGCAATGAGGGATGAACTCCTCCAGGAGTCATCACACACCTCCCCATTGCATGCGAAGGGCCTTTTGCTTACCCAGGAAGGCAAAACAACACATTCTCAAATTATCAGAGACAAAACAACACAAGGGGCTGCTCATTCCATCCCCAGAGGGGATGATAATGCAGCAAATGCCCCAGCAGATGCTGGCCACCTGGTTCCACGACCAACTCAGACACTCCACCATGGCACACCATTCTGCAGTCTCCAGTCCAACCCCACAGTCCCCATGTGTTCCTTTTGCATTGGCATCACCTTAAGCATGGAAGGAATAGGTGAAGGACAAGCCTCATCATATTTTAATTAAAGCCCCAGGTTCTGGAGTCAAAATCATGATCATGCCCCCTCTCTGGAGGTGTTCAAGACTAGGCTGGACAGGGCACTGAGCAGCCTGGTCTGGTGGGGGGTGTCCCTGTCTATGGCGGGGGGGGGTTGGAACTTGATGATCTTTAAGGTCACTTCCAACCAGAACTATCCTATGATTCTACAATTCTATTCTGCTCTTAACATCTCAAACAAATATAGCCCCTGAAGGCTGAGCTGAAGCTGGAGACACAGATTCCTTCCAATTTGAACAAATAAAAGTTCTGGAGACAGGCCCAAGGGTGAGCTGGAAGCCACCCTGACAAGCTGTGATTCAACCATCCAGGCCCCAAGACATTGTATCCTGATGTGGCAATGACACTCTGACCAAGTGTCCCCACCCTTGTGTTAGCTCTCACTGGGAATTTTGCAAAAGAACGAACCTGACCCCAGGACTCATCTCTATTTTTATCATGTCCCATCACTCTTTGCAAAAAATCAGACAAACAACCCCAAGAAATGCCTTGGAAAGTCTGGAGGACAAAAATAAATGCCCAGACTTTGTGGTTAGAAGGGTTGAGCTTGGCTGAACCAACTTGGGCTAGAAAACAAGCAGGCTGTTTTCTTTTAAAATAACTCCGGTGCCTAGAGAGGCACAAATGTCTTCCCACAGGACTGGGGAGGAGGGAGAGGAGGACAGGTCTGGACAACCCCATCCTCAAATGTGAGCAGAGAGTGAAACTCCTGCAATCCCAGTGCTAAATTAAATAGTTTCCTTTTCTCTTTTTCTGTCTCCTCTTCCCCCCCCCCAACTTCTCTGCCAATCCCACATCTGAATGCACCAAAAATGGTCTCGGAAATCCTGTTTTCACACACACAGAATAAGGACTTGAGAGCAGATGTGGGCCATGGTGGCTTCTGCAGGAACATCACCCAGAAGAGACCAGTTTATAGTTTTCTGCTTCACTACAGAGTGTCTGTGCAACCCCCTGCAGGTGGACATGACACCTTGGTTCTTTGGATGCTTTCTTTCTATGGGGATGGCGGGACCTTTCTCCACCCTACTGCCCTCATTGATTAAATTCTTCAGGCTGAAATAAATCAGATTGATATGAAAAAAAGACAACACAGTAAAACATGTGATTTCTTCAGACCCAACAGGGGCAAAGAATCACTTCACTGATGCTCTACAAGCCCACAAACTCATTTAAGTGGTCCATGGCTCAGGGGAGGAGAGAGCAACAGATCTGTGCAGAGAATAGGGAGATTTCCAGAAATAGTTTGATACTTTCATGAGAAAAACTTAGGGTATGGTGTATAACCCAGAAGGAGGTTTTCTAGAAACTAAGACCAAGAACCAGAGGTGAAAGGAGGCACCAACATCTCTTTAGCAAGGAGAGAAGGGTCTCTAAGTCCCACCAAACTGTCTGCAGAACACAAATTTGAACTACAGCATGGAAAGTACCTTGAAAGGTCCCTTCTGATTTACATGATTCTATGAAGGACCCAAGATTCTGTCTCTAGGTCCAAGGAACATCTCCTGCTTTGCTTTGCTGACAAAGCAAACCCTCCTGCTCTTTGTCTACCACCAATAGAGATGTGGTCCACCTCAAGTCTTCTTTATTCTTGGTAGGTCTTAAACTCTCCCAACCCTCAGTACTCAAAATAATGAGATTGTCTTCTAATGTGAGATTCCCTTTGCAGGATAAAGCACACCTTAGGGCTGCTGATGTAATTCTCTCATACTAAGCTGATTAAATGCCAAGGAGTTAGAGCCCTTTTATAATTTTATCACATTAAATTCCAGAGATGAAATGAATAGAAATGACCGAGACACTGAAGGCAGCAGAAATGTGTGTCTGCAGATTTTTAGAGACTATAAATCACATCAGGCCAACAGAACTAGGTGTCTGTGAGAAAAAAAATCTAATAATGGAGCACCCCTCTGTTCCACAGGACAGATAAACTCAGGCTATGGGGTATTGTACAACATTAAAAGGAAAATTACAAGCCAAGTATTCAAGCCATCCCCCTTTGAGGGAGATGAGCAGCCATTAGCACTGCTTAGCAACTGACCACAGGATATTATCACCACCACTAATTATTTGTAGTGAGAGAGGAAGGTCTTTCAGGTTGGAGAGAGGAGGAGATCTGATAAATCCATCAGCCCTGAACAAAAGGTCTGAGTTGGACCCAGAGGGATCCCAACTCTCTTTGGAACCTGGAAAAGTAACAGCTTTGGCAGCGTTTGGAGAGAAACAAGGATTGCAGGCTCTCCTAGAGAAGCCTGGATAACTCTTCAAAATTCAGGCAGAATCAGCAAAATGTTTCATGGTGCAAATATAGATGAGGCTTTGGGTGATTTGAGTAATTTCAGCCATCCTGGCACAAACTATTTCATTTCATGTGGATCTGGCTTAGACAAATTTGCTGAGTGCTCACAGATGAAGTGCTTTTCCAGCTCCTTCCCATTTTTCCTCCCCAAGGAAAGCTGGATTTCTAAGCAGCAACCCCCAGCAGGTCTTTGTGCACACTCTTGGGTTAGATGAGCCATACTGAGCACACAACCCAGTTTGTACTTGCCCAACTGGGTGACTTCCACAACTCAACAAAGCAGACAATGTGATTTCCAAGTCCTGATGCTCTACTTTTGGCCATCAGCAAAACTCTCCAGTATTCAGATGAGGATCAACCTATAGAAGACCAAAATGAAATTTGCGGGCACATCTGGACAAATATTTGTGAAGAATTTCTCCCCATTATCATCTTAACTTTTACACATGGAGAAGCCTGGTCCTTCCCAAAATATCAACACAGACAGCAGTAACTTCAAAACTATGTGAAAGCAATTAAGCAGCTGACTGTTGCAATGCATTTTCTGCAAAGAGAAGTTTATTTGCTCTGTAGAGATAAATGCCATCAGTGGACTAATTTGGAAGCCTTGCTGATTACCCATTGTAATGAAGCCTATTACATAATTAAAAGAGTTCTCTCCTAACTGCATCCTCCTGCTAATTAACATTTTATGCCATCTACAATGGACACTTTGGGCAGCATCAAAGACATTATTATGTAATTTTATCTTAAGAGCAGTCTGTGAATTATTAATTAATATCAAATCTTGTTGATTAAAGGGCAATTTGTAAGGCAATCATAGCTAGGAACATGCTTTGCCCATCAGTATTCCCCTGAAACATGCTCCAAAATGATATGGACTTCACAAAAGGTAGAAGAGAGGGAGAGTAAAACATGGGAGACCAGGATAATTTATGAGAAGCTATGATGTTTTTCCAGAAATTCCAGTTGTTGGCATTTTAATTAAATAGCTTCTTCTAAAATGCTCTGTCATGTCCCAGCAGGACCGGTGAAGTGGAAACAATTTAGGAGGCCTTGTTCTCCCAGCAAGCCAAACAACAACAGAAAGATGCAGGAAAAAAATTCACCTCGACCTGGAAGCTCACATCAAAGAACACCTGGCTGGAGGGTGGAAGCAGCAGATGTTGGCAGAGATCTGAGAACATCTCCAGAAGAACTTCTGCAGCAGCAGCACCTTAAAAAAGGAAATGTGGGTCAGACCAAGGCTGCAGGATGAAAGAAGAGAGTGTTGCCTTCCTGTGGTCACTTGCACAAGTGCATCTGTCTTAAATACACGTTCAACCAGTCAAAACCAAGTCACTGGGAAAAGTCTTGGCTTGTTAAATTTAAAAGCAGGCTCCCTTCAACCTGAGCCAATTCATCATCTAAATTGCTCACCACAGGGTTTAATTAATGTACATAAGGTCTCCTAACATCACCTCCTCCATGAGGAACAGCATCTCTGGAGGGCAACAGGAGCCACCATCAAAACCTTAGGGGCCTCTTGGAAGACCAAGCATCCCATAGGACCAGAGCAGAAGAAGTGTCCACCCCACTCTTTTTGGACATCATGAAGTCAAGACTCATTAATCATACTGGGGTTTAAAGATGAGGGCACAGGTTCTTCTCCAGACCTGGCCTATACCCATTTCTGCTCTGTGCTCTGCCTGCAGCTCATCCAGAGGTCAGAAAGGGTGGTAGCAAAATAATAATAATATAGCAATAATGGCAATTACTATACCAACAATAAATATTATTTAATAATAATAATTACCAGGCTGCTGCTTGAACTGCTCTCCCCAGATTGCATCTGGCCAGGGAGGAGCAACCAGGCAGCTTTTTCTTTGGCCTGTTTGGGAAAGATCTGATTTTAGCAGCCTCATTACATAGAATCATAGAATAGTTTGGGTAGGAAGGGATCTTAAAGATCATCAGGTTCCAACACCTCCCACTCAGCTATCAGCCCTAAGGAGGTGACCATGAAAACAGCAACTTTTCTAGCATTTTAGAAGCCATGTCTCACCTGGCTAATTTCTACTCTTCACCTACAAGGCAGAGAGTATTTGAGTCATCCACTCACCACCATAACACCAGTCACAGCATTTCCACTGCTCACTGATGGTTCCTGCAGTGAAACCAACCTGTTCAGTTTTAAAGCCATGAAAACACAGATGAGAGCCACCTCTCCCATCATGCTCAGCTCTCCAGACCATATTTTCTCCTTCTACCAGACCTGGCTGTGGACTTTTTGACCCTGGCTGTTGTCAGAAACCAAGGCTATCCTACCAACTACAGCATTTATCTAGTTTATTTTTTTAATAAATGTTTCACATGTGAGAGCCTCTAAATATCCAAGCAATTTACTGCAGATTTACCACTCCTCATTTTTCCTGATGCTCTGAGTTCAGCCCTGATCCAAATTAATGCACAGTGGGAGCTTTGCATGTCAATTAAGAGGGAGAAGGTTATTTTCTGGCCTGACCTCTGAGATCAAGAGCTAACACACTACAGAAAAACCTGGTGATCCATCATCCAAACCCCAGCAAGAATCACTTTTTTCCCCCTACAAAAGGGCTCACAATAAATTACTCAACACCATCAGTCATTTCTTGGCCATCCTCTCAGGGGGAAATCCATGGCATTATGTCCACGTGCTGTAGGACAAGGAGTGCCCACCCCCAGACACTGACTGAACACAGCACTTTATTATTCATTTTATGGATGCAACTTGCTAACCAGGTCATGGAGCAATACCCAGACATGGAGAAGAGCAGACCTTGTGCCTGGTGACTTTGCTGTTGGAGGATGTGCTGTGTTTTGACAGTGAGGCCATAAATGCTCCTCCCTACAGAGGGGTTAGTGGAAAGGGCAGCAGTAAAGGACAGAGAAGGGAACCAGTAATGAATTATGTCTGCAAAAAGCAACACGTTTAAGCCATTCCAATCCCTTATATCTATTGGAAACCACAGTCTAATCTGTATTTCTCCACAAGCCAACAGGGGAAGTAGCACCAAATAATCCCTGGGGCCAAAGGGATGAAGCTGTGTCCCCAGTGAATGAGCTAACCTTAGGGACAAAGGAAGAAGGGAGGGGACATCCATCTCTGCCATAGTCTCCTCTTGCTCCCTGACCCCCAAACTGATGTCCCATAGCTGCAAGGAAGAGCTGCTGGAGCCCAACACAGACAGGATATCCTTTCAAAGGCAATATTCGAAGGCAAAAAGAGAAAAAAAAATCTCTTAATTTTCCCCCATAATGAACTTGGTTTTCCTGCTCTTTCCCTCTCTTCCTCCTCTCCTAGAGGGAAGCTCTGAGGCTGGGAACAGGTGAAGAGTTAGAAAGTCATTCCCCCTTGGCACAGTACCCAACACAGAGAACTGATGGCATCCTGTCCCTGTGGGTAACCTAAGCTGGGAAAAATGCCAAAAAGCCTGGGAAGTATTTCCAAATCCCTGCCTCATAGCAGGAACTGTGCATCCCCAACGTAAAACAAACCTGGTCAGCAAAGGTGCAAAAGCAGCAGTGAGTGGGAGATTGTTTCTGGGAGAGGAAAGGCCTCTCTGGACAGAATGGTCCTAATGCGACTGCAGCTGGAGGAAGACAGCACTTGCCCCTTTGCTTTCAGGAGAAAAGCATCATCCCAGGTGCCCTTCAGGGTTGCTCCAAGCCTTGTTTGCCTTTTTTCCCCATATGCCTATTCATCTGATTAGTTTGTAAATCCCCAGAGCCTCATTTGTCCAATTAGTGCTCGCTGAGTCTCTTGCTACTGGCAAATAATAGGCTCTTCCATGCACTGTTGCCTTACCCAAAGGAAAATTACTTGGCAGCTGAGAACCAAGGAGTTCTAATGCCAGGAGAAACTGAAAGGAGAAGCAGTTCCTGCAGTTCCTTGTACCTTAACTGGCCTTGACATAAGCTCAGCGCTGACGGAGGGGTCTCAATCTCAGACCTTACAGGTCATTTCAGTGATGGTTTTGGTGTTTTTGAAACTGGGATTTGAGAAAAAACAACAAAAACTTACCATATCTATCCAAACCCAACAGTTTTGCTTCAACATCACTGCAGCATCCCAAAGCTCCTCTAAGGCATTTCTTGCTTTGCTCTGCATTATAATTTAACTGTTGGTGAAAGTTAAGCTGGGAGCCTCCCCTCCAGCAAGATCTTCTGCAAAAGAGTAAAATCATTTGGAGTGGGTTAAAAAAGATTCTCAAGAATGTGAAGAATGAGGACATATTTTTTAAGGAAAATTGAAAGAAGGTTCAAACCTTCTACTCTGAGCAGGCTGTTAACACTACAAACACCCACTCTCCCTTCACAACACCAAAAAGGCATTTGTTCCCTGACCACTGTGAGAATAGAGAAAATAAAATCAAACCCTAACAGACTGTTCTGTCTCACCTTGAGCAGATCATCCCCTTCCTCAATGTTTTCAAAGTTTCTCCAGGTATTTCTGGCCACTCCTCGAGGCAGAACTGAACATCAGTGGGAATTAAGAAACAGAGCTTGATAATTTGTGGCTGGGGCACCTCATGTGGCAGCAGGATATCTTGCTGGAAATCCATCACTTTGGTTTATTAGGTAGGGGGAAGAAAAAAAAAAGGTTAGAGAGGATAGAGAGGAAAGCAGCATCCAGAGGCAAGATCAAAGAGGGACATAACTAAGGAAATCACCTATACTGGGATGTAGCAGGACCACAGAGCTCGGATTTTCCCTCCTCTAGACTGACATTTAGGGTGGATGTATATATTCCTTGACAGAGGTTTGTGAGCAATCTGACCTGTGCTAATTCTTCACTCCCCCAGCTGGGAAAGAGGTGAGAGAACACCAGAAATCAATCTGCCTTGCCTCTATCACTTGTTCTTTAGGAAGAGCTGAGCATGTCCCTCTGTGATTTATCCTATGACTTTAATAAGTGCATTTTATTGTTTAGGTTATATCCTTTCACAAGTATCGTTATTTCAGAGGGGGTCTTACAGTGACAAAAATGTGCTATAAAAGTGTCTTCCTCCAGCAGAGTCAACTAGTCCTTCAGTTTAATCCTCTCTCATGACTTGGAAAGAAGGAATTTTGTTGAATAAGGACACCAAGATGACAATTAAATGCTTTAAAGGTGCTTAAAGTAATCGTGCCTGCAATCAGAGTCTATCTCCTGGGGAATGGGGCAGCCACAGCTTCTCTGGGCAACCTGGGCCAGAGGCTCACTCCCCTCACAGCAAAGAATTTCTTCCCTATCTTCCTTCTTCCAGTTTAAAACCATTAAACGACAGAGGTTTAGGGAGGATGAGCTCTAAGTTTTTGAGAGGATGTTACAACTCAAGGTTGCTCTTTGCTCCATGGGAAATATTGCATCTTGGATGCCACATTCTCCCTCTATGCCCCAAAAAATATCTGCTTCCCTCTTCTTCCCAGCTACATTCAGAACTGCTACATGCTCTGATCCAAAATAGAAGCCACATGGAGCTGGAGAAGCACTCACACAAGCCTCCACTGCTGCCATCATGGACCCTCTGGCAATGCTGGCCCAGGTTCACTGTGCTCAATCCATGGCAAACTGCTTTGGGGAACTAAAAAAAAAAAAAAATTTTTTAAATCATACAGTTTGAGCTATAAAATGCTGAACTCAGTGTCATAACAGGTTTTTCAAACATTTCTGGCACCGGGATAATATTTTAATAATCATGTGGTTAGGGATGTTTTGGGGTAGAACACATCATAACTCCAGCTGGCAGAAACCCTAAGAGACAAGGAACTCCTTTCTCTTCATTGCACACTTGAGTCCCTCACTCCCTGGCCTGATGGGAAGCAGCACTTCAAACCCCTGGAGAAAAGCTTTTTTAATGGCCTGAATTAGGCACATAAAGCCACAGGGGCTTAAAGCCAGATGTTTTAAAGACATTTCAAAGCAAACGGGTCCCTTGTGGGTTTCCACGTGGCCTGGGGGAATTATCCATTAGGAAAAGGTGCAACAACCCCCAGGGCATTGCCCAGAGAAGGCAGGATGGAAAAGAGTTCAGAAAAGCCACCGTAGCCACTGGATGCCACCACCCAGCTCATCCTGCTCCAGAGGCTGCAGCAATTCACCTTGCTCTCTTATCCCACCAATACCTGGACCCCAAAAATCTTGCATTAATCCAGTTTTTCACCAAGAGTTCAGCAGCTGCCCTGAGAGACATCACTCCGAGGGCAGCAGTGCTTGTAGGAACGTGCAGCTCGACAGTGGGAAGCAGGGGTTTGGGTAAACAGGATATTCCCTGCGGACAGCACTTGCATCTGCATCCCCCAGCAGGCAGGAAAGAGGCAGATTCCCGGAGCAGAGCGTTTTCCACTCACCCATAGAATGAGGTAGACAGACCCCAGGGCCGTTCTTTTCCTGTTATGTGAGCAAAGTTTTAGCTGCATTTATTTTTTTTTTCTGGTTTTTTTTTTTCCATTTCTCTCAGACATTCTGGATTTATTTCGTTGATTTAGCCCAACCTCTGACCCTACCACACCTATTTATTGGGGTTTTCACTCCCATTTCAGGATGTGCAAGGTGTGTATCTCTACTTGAGCACATGTATCAGCCCAGGATGATTTTTACCCTGATTGAGAGGTGCTCATTGCTTGGAAAGGGTTTTTGGCAGAGACCACAGTGTATCTCCATGTGGTGGAGGAAATAACATCAAATAGAAAAACTCTAAGCTGAAATCCTAGGTTGTTTAAACATCATGTATTTATCCTCCTTTTCTATACCATTAGTTAGGGATTCACCTCCAGGTATCTCCATACAACTCCACTCACCTGCCTTCTTTACCTGCATTTCTCATTTGTGATCTCTACCTGCTGCTTGAACCCTGTGCCTCAAAGAGAGAGGTTGATACAAGCCCAGAGCATCACCCGGGCTCCTGCTTGAACCATCCAACCAGCCCCATCACCAAATCTAAGATGGTTGTGCCACTCCTGATCCTCAAAGGACTGCAGGAGATAAGCCAAAGGAAGAGTTCAATTCCATGATCAGATCTCCTACAAGGTGCTGCAGAGCCTTAACTGGACTATAAACCACGCATAGGATAATTAAGCTGTAAGGCCATCAGAAGAATGTGCTTGTCATGAGGTGGATCACACTGCCAGGATGTCAGTGTTTGCTGGCCTGCCCAGGGGACCCAAATCCTTCTGGGAGGAGATTAGCAGCTGATAAACAGTCACATTGGGACTTACCTTCCTGTCAGGAGCCAGGAAGGGATATGAAGAGGGGAATTCAGGTCTGGCAGCAGCAGGATGCAGTGTTTGCTGTCCCATTTATCCCATTGTCCCATTTATGCGTTGGAAACATTTCCTAGAGCAACACAAAGTGAAGCCTGGGTTAAGCCACTGCCTTTTTTCTTTTTATAAAACGCAGAAACATTTGGTGATTGTAGGATTTTAACAAACACCTACCCTACAGCACCTACCAAGGGAATGAATACAACAAGAAGGGAAAGGACAGGAGGTTGAGTACCATGACTTAGAGCCTCAGTTAGTATAAAATTGGCTTTATTTATCTTTGGCTGAAAATCTGAGCTGAGGGAGGAAGAAACAGCCAGCAGAGACATATGGGAAAAACTTCTCTGCTAGAGGGTGAAACAGATCTGAAGCATCTCCCTACCTTGAAACTTTCAGGGCTTAGCTGGACAACAGAAAGCAGCAAAACTGCATTTCAAAGAGCAGGTTGGCTTGGAGATCCTCAAGGTTTTTCTCCCACCAGCACTGGTGTGATCCACCATTGAATGTGTTTGGTTTGCTCATGGGATGCCACACAGTGTGACTTTTCCCCTGTTAGCTAGCATGTTCCCAGCAGTCCCATAGCACATGCAAAAATCCTTACTGGGAATGGTCTGCCCACACATCCAGGCCAGCAACCCTTCCTGGGACTCCCTTTGGCCAGGTCCAAACTATGTCAACCATACCCTCGTCAAAGCAGGGACCCCTGTGGTTCTTCAGCAAGCCACAGCATGATTGCTGCCCCTTGAATCTGCTGCAAAACAATTTTTTGGCAGTAATTAACCCAACAATGAGGCTCCCAAGATCTCTTTCCAAATGCCCGGCCACCAGAAGGAGACAAGGCCCTGTGGGAGCAGCATTTCCACCCCCAGCATCCACACACCTCAAAATACTCTCCTCCCAAGGCAGCCAACTCCATCAGGACACCTGATGGCCAAGGGTACATGCATCAGCCGACCTGCTGCTAATTACCCTCAGTATTGCTGCTGCCAAAAGTGCTCGAGCCTGTAATTAGAAGCAGAAAGAGGAGATGAATAGGTGGCAGGGGCGAAGACTGGAGAGCAGGAGAGGCTGCAGGTCAGCAGGCAGGCTGAGGAACATGTGCAACGAGAGACCTCCGTGGGCATCGTTAATCTGGATCCTCTAATTGGGAGTTTGGAAGAGGCTTTTTCCATCTGTCTTCAAAGAGGGAGGGCTGTAACTGCCCCGAGGAGGCTGGAAGAGGAAAACCACCATCCCCTGCTGATGCTGGCACCAGCTTTTTTGCCATGATTTCCATACTCCCTTGCTGCCAGCAGGCTGCTGGACGAGGGAACACAAAAAACACAACGTGTCCCCATCCCCTTCCCTCTTCTGCATTTGCTCAGCACAGCAGCCCCAGGGGAGGATGAATTTCCATTGCAGCTTTCAAGCCTAGCTGCCGGTTATTGCTTACCGTTGTATCAGCCATCAGAGTTCCCATGAAAACAAGTGAATAGGACACAAATTGCAAATTAGGCTTTAATTAGAAGCTGGCACCTGCTTTCCGACCAAGAAATACAATGAAGACGTCTATATGTTGCTATGGCAGTCCAGAAACATAGATTTCTGTTTCAAGGCCCTTTGAAGACAAATTTACTCAGCTCTATAAACCTGTATGCCAAAGTGATTAACACTTTAATGCTAATATCAAGCTGGACCAGTTACACACATTTTATTCATTAGAAGGCATCATTTTTCAACTGTGCCTTATCAGTATGTAAATGAGGTTTTGACTCGGTCGTTGCCTGCTCCCAAAAGCCCAGCCAAATTGAATTCAATTAATGCCATTTACATCCCAATGTGACACGCGGGGCTGTGCGGGGCTCGATAAGGCAGCCAGATGGGAGCTGGGCTCCCAGCACAGCCCTGCCATCCCCCTCCACCTCCTCCAAAACAAAGACATCCCCCTCCCTCCCACCCCAAACCTGATTCTAACCCCCTCTTCATGCTCCTACTGGCCTGGGACATTCCACCTCCTGCCAAGTGAAACAGCATCAAAACCACTGGGGCAAATTTTTAGGATGAAGTTCTTCACCATGAGGGTGAAGAACTGCACAGGCTGCCCAGAGAGGTGGAGGTCCCATCCCTGGAGACATCTGAGGCCAGGCTTGACGAGGCTCTGAGCAACCTGATGTAGTGCAGGATGTTCCTGCTCACTGCAGGGGGAAGGATTAGATGACCTCTGAAGGTCCCTTACAACTATTGTGATTGACGTCCATGATTTTAAAAGTCTTCTCCAACCTATGTCATCTTATCGCAGAAGGGAAATCAAGAAATCACCTAGTCCAATCCCTCTGCTAGAGCAAGAACACCCAGAGCAGGTCACACAAGAAGGTGTCCAAGCAAGTTTTAAATGTCTCCAGAGAAGGAGACCCCACACCCTCACTGGGCAGCCTGCGCCACTGTTCTGTCACTCTCACTGGGAAAAAGTTTTTTCTTCTATTTCTGTGGAAACTCCTGTGTTCCAGCTTGCACCCACTGCCCCTTGTCCTGTCATTGAATGTCACCAAGGAGAGTCTGGCTCCCTTCTCCTGACACTCACCCTTTCCATATTTATAAACATTAATGAGGTCACCCCTCAGTCTCCTCCAAGCTAAAGGAACCCAGCCCCCTCAGCCTTTTCTCAGAAGCTCCAATGTCCTAATCATCTTTGTGGCTCCGCACTGCCCTCCCTTAAGCATTTCCTTGTCCTTCTTGAAAACTGAGAGCCCCAGAACTGGGCACAATATTCCAGATGTGGTCTCTCAGCAGGGCACAGTAGAGAATCTTATGATTCTTCTCAGCTCCAGGAGGCCTGCAGATGTCTGACACAGATGGTTAAGCACCCTCCATCACAAAGACCATCAGGGGATCCTAGCTGCCTCCATAAAAATCCCTCCAGCTTTTCATAGAATCATATAATAGTTTGGGTTTGAAAGGACCTTAAAGATCATCAAGTTCCAACCCCCCGCCATAGGCAGGGACACCTCCCACTACATCAGGCTGCTCAGTGCCTTGTCCTGCCTGGCCTTAAACACCTCCAGAGAGGTTTTTTTTCCCTGATTAGAGCTAAAATCCAGGTCCTGTTGATGTCAGAGCCAGACCAAATGAAGCCTCCTGCTTTCAGCACTACATTAGCCATGGATTTAGCATTGTAGGGTGCTGTACATGGGCTAGGGCACTGCTCAGCTGGACACTTTCTATCCTCTCCCAACACTGTATAGCATCTCTGAAAGTGGTTATTTGAGCCAGAAACCCAGTCCTCAGGATTTTTCTATGTCTCTTGGCACTGATGTGGCCAGAGCTGGTTCAGAAGCAGGAGAAAGCCAAGGGAAGCCCCTCCTGGGAATGGCCTTCCAGATGTTTTACCAGTGCTTGGTTAAAATGGGACATAGCTGGATCTAAGACTCATCCCAAAGCCCCTGAGAAGCAGGCTCAGTGTCTGCTCTGAATGCAATACGCAGTAATTTGCCCAAACAAGCTTCTGATATATATATGGTGTATGCAAGAACACATACCCAAGAGCCTGGGAGAGAAAAAAAGAACCTTTTCCTACCACGTTTAAGCTCCACCTGAAAATTAAGTAGGTGTTTGTACCTTGCTTGCGCCAGGACACTGCCCAGATGTTGTGTGGAGGCACCTCCTTGGCTTGAAGGCTGGGTGTGAGGCTGAAAGCCATCATCCTATTACTTGCCAGGTCAATCTGTGCACCAGGTAATAAATTTTCTGCTGAAGGAACGAGCTCCTCCTTATGTTTCCAAAGCAGGCAGTATTTATTGCTTTGTTTGCACAGCACTGCCTGGATCCAGGTAAATTATCAAAGTCTCAACTGACTCCAAGGTTTGCCTTCATCTGTGCTTTGGGCCCCCCCTTGAAGCAGATGTTTCTGTTTGAGCACAAGTAGGGTCTGCAATGTAAATGCAAAATATCCTGAGCCAGTAGCTGAGAAACAACAACTAAGGAATGCCCACAAAACCACAAAAGCTAATTGAATCCTCACTGCATGGGGAAATCCAGGAGAGGAAAGTGGTGCTGTAACCCAGAACTCTCTCTATGGGGAGGTGATCTTGTCCCCAGTGTCATCCTACCCAATGAACTCTCTGCCCCTGCCTCTCCTACCTCATTTCCCAAAAAAAGCCCTCTCTTTTTTGTGTGGCTGCACAGCTCACTTTTATGATTGCAAGGTGGGAAAGCTTCTCCAGGTGCTTCCCTGTCCTACCACCTTCCGCCCACACACAGATGCTCATCCCCCCCCCCCATCCAATTCTCCTTGGCCCATTTCCACCTCTCAGATCAGCCAAATCACATCCCTACCACAACTACAGCAATATCCCTACTGGTACAGATTCATCCCAGCTCAATTTGCCTTCTAGGCCTGGATTTTGTTGGATAGACCCATCACACTGAGCTCCCAGGCAGAGAACTACCATTAATTCATCCCATTCCCATCTGCAGCCAGCCAGCAGTTTATCTCAACCAAGTGCAACGTTAACCTGCAAATAAAACTTTCCACAACAATTATTCACCTTAATGGAGGGATTGTGAAGGGAAGGAAAGAGGAAAAGACATTTCCAGGCTGGACAAGCCACTGAGCAGCCTGATCTAGTGGAAGGTGTCCCTGCCTATGGCAGGAGATTGGAACTTGATGATCTTTAAGGTCCCTTCCAACCCAAACTATTCTGTGATTTATGGAGGAGGGGGATTCAGCCTGGGAGCAGGAACTGACCAAACACAAAGTCAATTGCAGCTCAAAAACATCTTCCTTCAAAGGACAGGCAATGAGCAAGCTTAAATTATCACCAGGACCTTAATGAAGTTGCACTTGGGCTGAGCAGAATTGCCTACTTATTCATGCAAATTCACTGTAACCAGCTTAGGCACTTTATCCAGCACGGGGACCAGGGGGAGATCCCCATTGCCTGGAGGGAGATTAGGAGAGGAGAACTCAGGCTCTTTTATCGACACAAGCAGTTAAGGTGCTTCCAAATATCCCCACTAATTCCCAGATAGGCCCAGTACTATTAATATGGTATAATGGGCCCTTATTGTCTGAGTGCATATGACTGTTAATGACTGGGGACAGCCTCCAATGGAGCAGCCCCACGTGTCTAACCAGGAGAAAAGCAGGTTGTCATCGATCGGCCACTTCTCAGCCCTTAATCAATACTTTGCTCTGACTACGTGGAAATGCTCATTCATCTGTCACGTGCAGATAGCGATGAGATTGTGGAGGCAGCCCCCTGAAATGAAGGCTTCCTCCCTGGAGGATAGGAACAACTCCCACAGAGCTGGCACCAGTGGGAATTCTCATCTTTTCACTCCTGCACGGTCACAAATTTTAGATACAAAACCACATCGGGTTTTGCCACCTCACAGAGACCTCCTTAAGTCACTGCTCACCAGAACATACTGGTGCAACACCCCAATAATCCTCCTAGAGTTGGGTACAAATAGCCCAACACCACCACCCCAACCTGCTGCTCTACGTAAATAAGCCAGCTCAGGCCCAGCACTAAAGAAATAAGTAATTTCAGGTTCAGCAGGCAGCATCTTCAGTGATGGAGAACCAACCAGGTCCCACCAACCCACCACTCACAGCAGAGGACTCTGAAGGTTTGTTTGTTCCCTTTTAAAATACTTCTTGTCAGGAGACCGTTTTGAGTTTTGTTTGCTTTTTGTTTTTTTTCCTTATTTCCCTCTTTGTTTTTCATTCAAAACCAAAATAAACAGCAGATCTTTCCAGGAGCAGAGAACAAAAGAGCTGTAAAATCAGGTGACTGCCTCTGAAAAGCTGCTGTCTGTGCTGTCAGGGTGTGCAGCAGTGCCCCTGTTTCCCTTTTGAAGTCTTCTTGTAAAACACCCCATTATTCCTCAACTCAAACACACAAAACAGCTGCAGTTGGGTCCCTGTTGAAGGAATAAGATCGTTGTTTCCATGCTAACCCTTTGTACTCCCGTTTAACTGCTTTTACAACCTCTCTCTCCCTGTGTCCTCTCTGCTTTCACAACCCAAGATGTTCTGCAGCTCCCAGATAAGTCCAGCCCTTGACGCTTCTGGGCTGAGCTTCACAGGGGCTTTGCATGAAGTGAGACTGCTCAGCCCATCAATATAGGAACAGGTCCCCAAATTTAAGACCAAAAAGCAGCTCCTGGAGAAACCATGGCTCTCCTTTCCATCATCTCCTGGGTCAAACTCTGCCATACTCAGCATCCAGCTCACTCTCCATACCACTCTGCATTTATTTCCCCATCTCTTTTCTGGGCTCTTCCAAAGGCAAGGAAATATTTTTTTCCTTTTCCCCTAGGTGAAAGAGGAGATTTCCCAGGGAAATCTTTCTGCAGGGTCCCACAGCGTGCTCATCCCCCAATGCTGCCCCCTGCATCTGAAAAATCACCCAGGGTTTCTCTTCTAGAGACAAAAATAAAACACAAATATCTCTTAAACAACAGCCTTAACCAAAAAGACCATCATCATGGGATAATACTATCCCTGACTCCTCATAAAGGCAGGGAGGTGTCAGATATTTATTTCCAAAGGCAGAAGAAACAAATCCTCCCAACATTTCCATCACAGGGACATGATTTCCATTATACCCTGTGACGGGCAGAGATGCAATCGTGTCACTTGATGGATGGCAGCCTACCAAGGTGCCAATTGCATTATTGACCCGCTGAGTCCAGCCTGCTCCGTGGTCAAAGAGAGAGAGGGGAATGTTGAATCCACACAAGCCCATTCTGAAGGCTCAACAAGGCTTTGTCAGTTCTGTTTCTGAGGGAAGAAGGTTTCTTTTCAAGGTCCTGCCGTCTGGGCCCCATCGATTTTAACGCCCCATTTTTGAAGGGACATGTGGCAGGCAGAGAGATTGCAAATGAGGTTGTTGCCACCTGCTCTCACACAATACAAATTATGTTTCTGCAGCACAAAAGGGTAACTTCACCCCAGCTGGCTGCTGCCAAGTGACCATCAGGTGACACAGCACAGCACCATTGCTCTCAACAGGACACAGCGACCAGGGAAACAGCACTGCACCTGGGCATGCTGGGGACCTGCTGGGATCAGCCCAAAGACGGTCTTTCCACCACTTGGTCCTTCATCTGGGCTGCACAAACTTATTAGCATTAAACAAAAAACAAACTCAGAATCACAGAATGGTCCAGGCTGGAAGTTTTCATATCAAGTCCAGTCATAATATTTAGGAAGGGACCTTCAAAGGCCATCTAGTCCAACCCCCTGCAGAGAGCAGGGACATCCTGCACTAGATCAGGTTGCTCACAGTCTCATCAAGCCTGGTCTTGAATGTCTCCAGGGATGGGTCCTCCACCATCTCTCTGGGTAACATGGGATAGTTGCCTCACCACTCTCATGGTGAAGAACTTCTTCCTAATGTCCAATTTAAACCTCCTCTGCCCTTCTTAAAAATCATTGCTAGTTGTCCTATCACTCCATGTCTGTGGAAACAGTCCCTTCCCAGCTTTATTGTAGGTTCCTCCAGATTTTAGTAGGCCACTATAAGGTCTCCCTGGAGCCTTCTCTTCTCCAGACTGAACAGCTCCAACTCTCTCAACTGCTTTCATTCAAACATCAATGAAATAGCTCACGGTGGTGTTGGAGCAGCCAGTGTTGACATCACAGGGACTCACTTTTCAGCCACCAAGCAGCACAGACAGCACCCAGCTCCCTTCCACCAATCACTACAATCAGGCAAAGCATTAGGATATATTTCAAAACACTCATTTATGACTACTGCACCATCACAGAAAGGGAGTGGATTGCTCCCAAGGAAGGAAAGACATGACCCCTCGTTATGTGGGCACTCTGGAACACATCACCTACCCCTCTATAAACCACCCATTCCTTAGCAGCTGGTAACACTGCCCAAATTTGTAAGACCAGACAAAGTCCATCACCAATTTCTCTCATCCACCTCCTTCAAAGAGGAGAAAGAGCCAAATGGCAGCCCGTGTCCCATCCCAAGGACAGCGCTGGTCACATGTGGGGGCAGAAAAATGCAAAACACAGTAATTATCTGTTGCAGAGCCCTGGTAATGATTAAGTTTGGGAGACGTTAACAATCAAGCCCATTGAAAAGCCTACAAGGGTTTCAAAGTGTTTCCTCCGAACCATGTGACAGCAAATTGTTGGGAGCAGACAGCTCTTAATTCAAATGCTGGTTGTCATGGGGATGGGATAACACTCCTCCTATTCAGGGATGCCACACAAGAAGCCTACTATTTGCCACAATTGGCTTTTTAGTTCAAGCTACACTTATAAATAGACCCCCCCCAAAAAAAAAAAATCTAGAGATTGATATCAGTGCTGACCTTCAGTAGCACAATGGAGACATAGGGTCAGTGAGGCCAGAGAAGAGCTGTGAGCACATGGATGGATGTACAGACATGGGAAGCAGGACACTGTGGCCCATGCTCTTGCAGCATTGATGGGGCTCTGCCACGTCTCCGTGGGCAGGGAGTTTCTTTTCAATCCCAAAGTGTCACTGGGAAGGTCACCTCCTCCTCACACTGGAGTTAAAAAGCTGCTGGGATGCTGCCAGGCAGCAGCAGATGCTGGCTTCTGCAGAGCTCCACAAGGGCACTCCTAGCCAGTCAGCCTCACTGGCATCAAGGACCTTGGATCTGGAGCAAAGTCCCATGAGGGTGTTGATACCAGCAGAGTCCATTTCATGTACTGAAATGGTGTAGGTCCTGTGGGTGGGAGCTGAGGCCTGAAGATAGAAAAAGGCAACTCCATGGTGCAAGGGAAGGAGAAAGACCGACTGGATGTCCCCATCGTCACCCACCTTGGTGCACCAAAACAGGCACCCACTTTAGACATAACTCCAGCCTCTCACAGGTATGCCAATACCAATTTGTGTGTTAGCAGGGCTGAGACTTTCAGCACACACCCTTTTCTGATTCCACTTAATCTCACCCCACTCCATCCCCAAGCCCTACAAAACAGTTGGAAGTTCATGGGTTCCTGCTACCACCCACCACATATGGAGCCCCATGAGGCCCCAGCAGCATCTAGAGGAGGAAGAGCACCTACTGCTGCTCCACAGAAGGGCCACAGGGAAAAGGTGGGATGTGTCAGCTCATATCTTAGGGAACGATAGGCCTGAATTGAATGAGAGCAGCTACTGTTGAAAGTAGAAATACTTTCACCTGGAACTGAGGTTGCACTAAGCATGATCTTGGGGAAATCAAACAAAAACCAGCCAAGAGTATCCCCTACCTGAACAGCATCCTGGGCTTGCTGGGGCTGTGTGGGACTCATGTTACTATCAGGTCACCTAAAACCTACCATACTCCTCCATCTAATGGAGTATCTAGTTGATGTGTGGCTCAAGACATCCCATGCTGCAGATCACCACAGCTATAAGAACACTGTAACATCCCTTGCACTGGTGGCCACTGGAGATGAAGCAAAGGCCTTAGAAGGCTTTGGTTTCCCAATCTGCCTAAAAAGCCCTTTTTCTTAGCCTTAAGATGAAGCACAAACCCACAAATCTCCCCAGGGCTGAGAGCTGCACAACGACACTGGAAGTCCACCATGTCCCCAAAAAGCATCCTGACCTGCCCTGATTTGAAGGTATCTGAAAACAGTGCAGGCTTCAATGCTGCAGGAGACCTTAGGCTTCAACAGCTCTATTGTTTCTCCTGATGAGAAAAGGAAGAAAACCATCACCTTCTTGCGTGGGAGCCCTGCAGAAGGGGGAGAAGCAACCTGCCAGACGGATGACTCATTTCCATTGCCACCTCCTCCTCCACTGCTTAAGCGTCCTCAGAAAAGGAGAACAGGAGGTAAAATCCTTCCACTTCAGGCTCCCACTTTGCCCGTGAAAGGAAGAAAAAAAAAATTAAAAAGAGAAATGCAGCCACAAAGGACACGTGCTGCTCCTCAGATTGAGCAGTGATGGGACAAAAGTTCTCAGAGCATCATTTGGGTCCATTAGTATCACCCTTGGGTGCAAGCTTGGATCACCTTATTTACCTTCCCTGACTCCAAATGTGACTATCGCACCACCTGACCCTGCAGCAGCCTCCCCTTTTAGCCTCTGCTCACCTCTGAAAGACTTCTCTCCCCAAAACCTTTGTATGACAACCACTTATTGTCCTTGAAGGAACCTGCTCAGCTTCTTCCAAAGCCAAGCACCACCAAACCAGCTGCAATACCACTCATTTCATTGCACCTCCTGCTCCACGTGTAGCCCTTTGGAGTGCTTACAAAAACCCACCAGGGCCCATGTAGCAACCCCTGTTGATTTTCCGGCCCTGCATTTCTTCTACTGTATCATCTTGAACCAAGAAGATGGGGAAACAGCCTTGCTCAGAAGCAACAGAATGTTACCCAAAACAAACTCTGTAGACACACAAGCAACCCCCAGGGTTGGCTGCTGATGTGGAAAATCTCATTCATCAATATCAAAACTTGAAAAGGGAAGAGGGAGGATCACACTTGCCTCATCTCACAGCTCCAAGCCACCCAGAGCATACCTGACCCTAGCAGGTAGAAGAACTCCTGCAAAGCCAAAGGTCCCTTCACAATCACTCCCATGTCTGGTAACCAAGCAACTTACAGCCAGGTAGGAAGAGATGGAAATCATCCAAACTCACTTCAAACCAGCAGGGATGCACATCATCAGCCCTACACCGTTGCTCTGTGCAACATGGAAATACTTCAGATGCATGGGATTAATTAAGATGCTCTTAGCTAAGTGTCTACACTCCAGCTCTGAGAGACAGAGGCAGGAACATGAACAAATGAGATGCAGTATTCTTGTAATTGACCAGTGCACAAGACCCATCATGAGCCATCACAGACAAAAGACCCACATGCACGCAGAAGGATTGTCTTCTGCCCTGTACCAACTTGCTTTGAAGGTTGTCCTACCTGCAGGATACCTCATTCTTTCCAGTCAGCAGTAATAAGAAGAGACTAAAGGGTTTTGTGGAAGAAAAGTGATTAAAAAGGGAAGAAAAGGGAAAAAGACTGAATAAGTCAAGATTCAGCAAGGTCAGTGCATAGATGGTTGCTGGTCTAGGCAAGCTTAGCTGCTTTAATCCCAGTTGTCTCCATTTCATGGGATGCCCACCACCCTGCTCACAGTGCACACAGAGCACTTACTATGCAGCCACTGAGTAAATGGTAACAAAATATTTTAATCTTATTTTAACAAAATTCAAGTCTGTGCAACTGGGGGGAGAGAGGGATAGAGAGAACACCTCAAAAAGAAGATTTAAACTTGCCTTTCCAGACCCCTGAACAAGCAGCTTAGAAAGCAAAACGATATGGTCCTATGTCCTCCCCACTGCATCCACCCCATCCCAGTGCGATGGCCAGCAACAAAAGGTTTTCCACCACGGAGGATTCTTCACCACCACCTCCCACCACTACAGGTTGCCTCCAACATTCATCCCCCTTTGTCTCACCGTTATTTCCTCCTAATGAAGGCGGTGAGCAAGAGGGGACAAGGAGAAGGAGAGGAGGAGCCTCCCATTTCCAGAGGGAGCCATTAGCAAACGGATTTTTCCATTACTGGGTTATCGCTCCCCATTTTTCCCTTAATTGAGGCGGTGCACCTCTAGCCTCTAAACTTCAAGGATGACAATAATTAGCACAGCGAGCCTTTATTGCTCTCATCATCTTTCCCCTTCAGAAGTGCAAGATCTAATACATCAGCAACGAATGGGAAAGCTGCCTCTGCCAGGCAGACGCTCTCGGACCTCAGAGCCAGCCCGCGACCTTGTAATGAGCTGGATTAGCACAGAATTCATATGCAGCCCTTTAAAAGAGAGTATTTATTAAAAATACATCAATATCTCACTTCTGTGGCACGCAAATAGCTTATTAATGAGAGTCCCTCCATCCCAAGCTGGCTTTTGGCAGCAGCAAACAGAGCCTTGGAGATAAACAGCAGCTCCCGCAATTAAAAGTAGCCCCTGTATTACTGCTGAGTGATGTTAAATACATACATCATAAAATCATAGAATGGTTGGAGTTGGAAGGGTCCTTTTCTTATACCTAGGCTGAATCTTCCCTCTTCCGATTTACATCCATTATTTCTAGTCCTCCCATCACATATCCTATTAAAAAGTCCTACCCCTGCCTTTCTGCAGGTCCCCTCAGGTATTGAGAAGCTCCTCTGAGGTCCCCCCTGAGCCTTCTCTTCCCCAAGCTGACCACCCCCAACTCTTTCAGCCTGTCTTCATAAGGCCGGTTACACAACCCTGCCAATGCAGGCCTGCCAAAAAAGAGCCCTATCAAATACCAGCAGATTTAGGATAAACACACCCAAGAGCAAAGAAAACTCAGGGACAGGTTTGTCTTTCTGCCTGTACAGTACCCCCCCACTCTGGTTCCTGAGGCCTGGCAGTAATGGGAATATGTGTGTTTAAAATCCTCCTGGGTGATGCAAAGCTCTTTACAAAGCACCTCTGGTCAAGCACAGAGCCAGAACACTACTACACCTTGCTTGGGGACACAATGTCAAAGCCACACACCAGCCTCGGTGCCACCCAAAAATCAGCACAGAAGCCACCCACCCACCCTCCCCAGCTAAGCAGGGAGGAAGAAGGGTGTGTGTGTGTGTATATATATGTATTATATATAATAAACCAAATATATGTATTACACATACATACACACATATAAGTTTGCCTTCCCCAGAAGTCACATTTACAGGCTTTTTCTCTAAAAACACTTATTAAAGACAAGAACTGGACTCTTTTCCCCCTGGCACCAATGAGAGGTTGCTCTTGCAGGTATCAAAAGGGCTTTGAGAGGACAGAGGTATCAGTTTCTCCTTCTTTCAGCTGGAGAAACGTGAAGCTTCTGGTTACAAAATACCTGGCTGGACTAGGGACAAGGAGAGGAGAGATCCTGCTGCCGGCAGTCCAGCCCCCGGGTTCCAAGATTATCACTCCATCACAGGAGCAAGCTGGAAATTTAGGAAAAATCATCCAATAGGAGACAACTTACTGTTGAGGAGTCAGAGTCCCACTGTGTCAAACAGGACAAAGTTCTGGCAGAAAACTCAGGGACAATTTTTTTTTTTTTGGGCCACCAAACAAGTGGCCCAACTCAGGCTTGCTGAAGATCCAGCAAAAAACATCTCAGTGAGAACACAGAGGGAAGCAGCACATGAAATTTCAGTCAATTAACAACTGCATCCCTTAAATTAATGATCAACAAGGACTAGCACTGCTGCCCACAACCCACTCCCATAGCTCTTGAAATATTTATTGATTTTAAAGAATTATATCCCCGTGCAGCTCAGGTTGTTTTCTATAGGGTTGGATTAACACAAGCCTATTTGCTTTAGCAAGAGATCAGGTCTTCAAGGATAGCCCCAAGCAGCATTAATGTACCATACAAACACATCTGGGTCTAAATACAAGCTCTCAAATAGCACTGGGTTATTTCTTTCTGCTTTAAAGTTGAGTTGAAGAGGTGTTCTACCCAAATAAGCCCAACAAAAACACCACAAGAACAATGATGGTCTCCAAACACCTTGTGACTTTTGGTTCCACCACAGTATTAACAGGACCCATGGCTGCATCTTATTGAATCATAGCATACAGGGTTAGAACTGACCTCAAGGATCATCTGGTCCAGCCTTTTTTTTTGGCAAAAGAATGGCCCAGACAAGATGGTCCATTCTCAAAAGTGTTCAATGGGAGACTTCGTTAATATAAAGAATTGCTGATGACCAGTCTGGAAAGCGAAAGAACACTGAGACCTCTCTGCACAGCTACACACTAGCCTCAAATCTCTAGAAATTAATAGGATGACTTTACTACAGCCCAAAGTGTTTGCCCAGCTTCAATCCCAAGCACAGAAAGAGGCTGTTTCAGCACTATTCAAGAGGTTAAACAATGGCTGCAGCTGAAGTTTAGGAGCTTGGGGGGATCAAAACCACACAAAAGTAGGCACTGAAAGCCAAACACCCGTGGTTTGAACTTGTCCTTCCTGCAGAAGAAGGATATCAGGCCTTTACCTCTGCAGTGTAAGAACATAGATCACTGCAAAAAGACAGAGGAAAAAAACCAAACTATAATATCTTCAGCAAGACAAAATGGGTTCTGCTCAAAAGCTTGCTTTCCCCCCAGTTTAATTAGCTCCTCAGCCATGCAGAGACAGCTTCCCCAGGCGCCTGAAGATGTATTTTTAGGAGCAACTGCTCCAAAAATAGAAGCCTCCCTGCAGGAGGCTGAGATCAGCCATCCACGAGCCACATGGGGCTTGGCACTGGGGATGCACCAGCCCAAAAGCACAACCCACATACATTCCCAGATCAAACCAAGCTCCCTTTGGGAAAGGGGACTTTTGGACCTCCTCAAAAACACAGACTTGCAAAAAAAAAAAAGTAAAAATATTCAGTCTTTTTCACAGAATTGAGTCATACCCCAGCTGATGCACCATGGTGTCTGTGTCTCTCAAGCCCTTGCTAAAGTAGAGGTGAAGTGTCCAGCAGGCAGGAGGTGCCCAGCAAAGGCTGTGGGGCAGCAGGACATCCCTCACCTCCAGGAATGGTGGAGATGGACTGAAAAGAGGAAAAAAAAATCCTGGACTCTGGTTTTGGGCTGTTTGACCAAACTCTTCCCAATGGTAACTTCAGAAGTCAGGCTTTTTGTCTTCATCCCTAGAAGGGTCATTAGACTGAATATGAGCTAAGTAAATAGAAGCATAAAATCATAGAATAGGTAGGGCTGAAAGAAATCTCAAAGATTATCAAGTTCCAACCCCCCTGCCATAGGCAGGGACACCTCCCACTACATCAAGCTGCTCAGTGCCTTGTCCAGCCTGGCCTTAAACACCTCCATTGCTAGAAGGGCCATAAGGCTGAGTAAGAATTAAGCAAATAAACCAGGGAATAACAGAATGTCAGGGATTGGGAATGATCTGGAGAATTCATCTAGTCCAAGCCCCCTGCCAGAGAAAGAACACCCAGACCAGGTCCCACAGGAAGGCGCCCAGATGGGGTTTTGAATGTCTGCACAGAAGGAGGCCCCACACCCTCTCTGCAAAACACCACAGTTCCTTCAGCCTAATTTGTGAGGGTGCTCATAAATACATAGATAAACATATAAATGCATAGATAAATATATATAAACATACATAAATAAATATAGAAACATTTGTTTCACTTTATTCCTACCGGATAAAAGGGAGGATCCTATTTTGACCTCGAACCTCGAAGAAAAAGCCGCCTCTCCTGCTTCAGCCGCCGCCATTTTGGGCGTGTGGAGAGGGTGGGGTAAAGCAGAGTCGCGAGGGAGGAAAAAGACAAAGAAGCAAGTTTTGGGGCTGAGAGAAAGGTGAAAAATAAAAGTCGATGAGAACAACAAAGGCAAGAAGAAGAACAAAGAGAGAAGGAACTTGGCGATACCACAGACGGATGAGGAGCGGCCCCGGCACACGCGGACCCGCTTCAGGCGCCGCCCCCAGCCCGCCAATTCCTCACAGAGCTCCCTCCGCCTCAGGCCCACAGGAGAGCTGAGGACGGGCTCTTTGTCAGGACATGGAGCGATAACACGAAGTAATGGTTTGAAATAAGAGCAGGGTAGGGGTTAGATTAGGTGTTAGAATCATAGGATAGTTTGGGTTGGAAGGGACCTTAAAGATCATCAAGTTCCAATACCTCTGACAACTCCCACTACAGTCATCAGGCTGCTCAGTGGCTTATCCAGCCTGGAAATGTCTTTTCCTCTATCCTTCCCTTCACAATCCCTCCATTAAGGTGAATAATTGTTGTGGAAAGTTTTATTTGCAAGGGAAAAAGGTTAACCTTGCACTCGGTTGAGATAAACTGCCGGCTGGTTGCAGATGGGCATCTGATGATGATCTGATGGCTCTCTGCCTGGGAGCTCAGTGTGATGGGTCTAGCCAACAAAATCCAGGCCTGGAAAGCAAATTGAGCTGGGATAAATCCTGATCAATGGGGATATTGCTGTAGTTGTGGTAGGGATGTGATTTGGGTGATCTGAGAGGTGGAAATTGGCCAAGGAGAATAGGATGGGCAGAGGGGATGAGCATCTAAGGTCCCCCCTGAGCCTTCTCTTCTCCAGGCTGAACAACCCCAACTCCTTCAGCCTGTCTTCATACAAGTTCTTCCCCGTGTCAACCTCATGGAGTTTTTGCTCATGCAAAGTTGAATAAGATTTCTCCTTGGGATGGGGTGGGAGGTTCTTGCATGGAGGATGCCAAGGAAGAAGAAGCAGCAGCAGGACTTCAGGAGGAGCCAAGATGCAGCTCAGAGCATCTTCCTGCATCTCCTATTCCTATTTCAGAGGGGCTGAGAAAAAGTAAAAGCAGGCAGTTGAGGTTCAAGGGCTCCCAGTGCTCAGCTTCTCCTAGCAATTAACTGCTGATAGCTTCCCATCATAAAATCATAGAATGATTGGGTAGGAAGGGACCTTAAAGATCGTCTAGTTCCAACCCCACTGCCATGGGCAGGGACATCTCCCACTAGATCAGGCAGCTCAGTCCCAGGAAGGAGAAAGCTGGGAAACACCTTCATTTTTAACTGCCTGTTTGTAAATTTTAACCATTGACTAATTTCAGAGGTGGGGCTTTTTGGGGTTTTTTCCAAAAGCATCCCCATTTCCATTAGCTATTGTCTCCCTCTAGCGCAGGCAGAGCCCAAGCTGCCTCCTGGTTGGACTGGAAGCCAAAAACTGAAGGTTTGGGGAGAAGAAAAGGATGGTGAAGCTGGGACAACACCAGTTTTTCTTTTTTTTCTCCCTATTTTTCAGCCTCTTTTTCTTCCCCCTTCTTCACAGCTTTCAACAGCACTTGAATCATCCAAGAAGCCACATGGAAGAAAATTCTTCACCTCCAGCTGGGTCAAGGGAAGTGGGCAACAAAGGACAAGGGTAATAAAATCTCACATCCCCAACTGTGAAAAGCTTAGTGAGATCCCTTTTCACCTCTACCATCAGTTAAATAACATCCCAAGGAAGAATCAAGAACACAGCAACATCTCACCTTGCTTACTGGACAAATTCCCACAGAACTGAAGGGTTCTAAGACACAAAAACCCAAAGCAGAGGAGAGCCACCTGATCTTCCCACACTCCTAGAACCACCCACTGAAGTCCCTCCTCAGATTTGTTTCCAATGAAACACCCAGAAACAGAGCATTCAACCCTTCCTGATCTTCTTCCACCACAGAATCACATCACAGGGTAGGTGTGGGACAATGGTGATGGCCAACACCCCCCCATAAGATCCAGCTGTGCCATCCAAACCAACATCTGACTGTTCCTCCTCCCAATTTTTCCCTCAAAATGACACATGAGATGAGACCACAGTTGGCATGATGGTCTGTTGGGGGATTCTTGTGTGTTTTCTGAAATATTAGAGCCTTTTCTTTAATAGGAAGACTTACTCTGAATCTTGCAAGTGTCCTAGTTTGCTTCTTCTCAAGCTTGTGCCTCCTCTTCTGCCTCAAATCAAGTCCAGGTAGAGCCTGGTGTGGAGTTTCAGAAGTGAAAAAAACTCACCTGAGTCTCATTCAGTTGAAAGAAGAGAATAGGAACACCTTGAATAATAGCATCCCTTTATTTGCTGACACCATTACAAAAACTGATTACATTAGCAATCAAAATAAAGAAAAAAAAAAAAAGAAAAACAACAAAAAAGGAGTGTTTACTTGAGGTTGAAGTCAGAGGCAGCTAATCCCAAAAAATGTAACGAAGGTAAAACAGTGTACAACATGGGGATTAAAATGTTATAGCCCATCGGTGACTTTACCAGGTTGGAGTTTTTATTGAGCAAATTAAAAGATAAAAGATTATGTGTTTACTGTCTCTCTCTCCAGGAATGTAAAGGTCTAATTATCCAAACAGGTTTGTTTCTCATTATAAAACTAAACTCTGGAGGTTGTCTACTGAGTTGGGTTTGTGGGTTTTATTTTTTATTTTGAAATCAGTAGTCTAACAAGGATTAGAAAAGACAAAACTCTGGTTCAGTGTTTCTGACGAAGTAGAAAGGGTGAAAACATAAATAAGGCTTTAATTTGGCAAAATATAATACAATGCCTTCTGCCATCCTCAAATTAACGATTCCCCCGGGGACTTCATTCTGCAAGAGAAACACAAAACGCCAGGGTCAGCCCAGACATTTCCTCAAGGGGAGTGACATTCCTGCCTTGCCTGGCCTCTTCCTTGCAACCAGTCTGCAACAAAGCCCCAGGGGAACAAGACAAGATGGTGGAGATTGAGCAAGAGCAGCCTCTAGGGACAGTAGTCAATCACAACAGTTGGAAGAGACCTTCAAAGGCCATCTAGTTCAACCCCCCTAGAGTGAGCAGGGACATCCAGCACTACATCAGGTCACTCAGAGCCACATCAAGCCTGGCCTTGAATGTCTCCAGGGATGGAGCCTCCACCTCCTCTCTGGGCAACCTGTTCCCATGTCTCACCACCCTCAAGAGATGGCATCCAGAGGGACCTTGACAGGCTTGAGAGGTGGGCCCATGCCCACCTCAGCAAGTTCAACAAGGCCAAGTGCAAGGTCCTGCACCTGGGTTGGGGCAACCCCAAGCACAGACACAGGCTGGGTGGAGAGTGGCTTGAGTGCAGCCCTGAAGAG
>VZTY01014714.1:0-33987 GCA_013400935.1 Turnix velox | reverse complement strand
CTGCAGCAACACACTTTATCCGTGGCGGTGAGGAAGGCAAGAGCGTGGTGGTGGTGAGGAAGGCAAGAGCGTGGTGGTGGTGAGGAAGGCAAGAGCGTGGTGGTGGTGAGGAAGGCAAGAGCGTGGCGGTGAGGAACCCCTTGCTGCAACAGACAGTGCCAAACCAACAGATTCCCCTCCACCATGCTTTACACACACAGCATTCCCACTTTCCAATGATGCACATGCAGATTTGGGGGGGAAGGGGGGGGAAACACCTCAAGGTCCACATAAAGCCTCACAACAAGTTTTTAGTGCCTGAGCAAGCTGCTGAATATAAATTACTTCCTTAAAGCATCCTAAAAGGCATCATCAGTCATCATCATCATCATCTAGTCCCACAAGTGACAAGGGAGCTGATTAGGAAAAAAACCCCAAACCCACAAATGGTCTGGTTTTAAATAGAAAGAAAAGAAGCCTAAAGGAAACACAGTATGTATTTGAGCGTTCACTCAAGCATCATTTCTCAATTTGCTGTGTTGGTTCCAGCACCCAGAAGGAACAAATATGCTCATTTTCCAGCATGTATTTTCAGGTCCTTCTTAAAACAAAAAAAAAAAAGACACTGTTGCTAGGTGGAAGTGGCTGGAAGAGTTTCTTTTTTTAATCTGAGAGCTATTTTAAGCTGAGTTTTAGGCTTCTTGGGAGACAGCTTCTTCTTTTTTTCCCCTCAAAGAAATAAAAAGGCAGCAAAAAAAGTCTTGGGGAAGAAGATAATGAACATATTCTAATTCCAATCTCTGACAATGGCTACCTGTCAAGAGCACTGTTTATTTTTACTAATGAAGACTTAATTTCAGGTTTATGAGGATTGTTTTTCCACACTCTTCAGGATCATACCATGGATATTCCAGAGGAAAGCTAATCCGAGTTGTGCAGTACAGCCACACAGCTACAGCTGAGTAATGAGCCCAAGGAGTGACACCAGGTAAGGTTAAAACTAATTTACTCTCAGCAGAAGATGTCCTGTTCCTTCACTGGACCTCACTTTCCACATTTCATACCCTGCAGGAGATTTACACTGCCCTCAAACAAGGGATCCCAAGTAAAACTCACCGACTCTGTGCAAACATCACTGTTTTCAATAACATTGGCATCCCCAACAACTTTGCCAATTTCTCTCTCAAGAGATGCCAAAGACTCCTGGGCCTGTAGGAGAAAAGTAAAAAAAAAAAAATCCCACAGAGGAAACACAATTAGCCAAGGCTGAGAAGCAAAACCCCATCTTCCCCAGAGCACCAGAGACACAGAAAAATCCTCGTTGAGGTGGAAATGTGTTTTATGCCAGATTTGCCCAGGGGACCAACACATGTGCCATGACTGACAATCAGGATCATCCTTACAATCAGGATGTTGCCTGTCAGCCTGCCTGGGTTTGAAAAGGAATTCTACAGGGAGGCTTTAATAGTTCCACGTCTGGTTATTAGATAAAAATTGTGCAGCGAAATCTTTTGTGAAATTTTAACAACACAGGCAAAGCCTAATCATGGATCTGTGCTTAAGGAGAACCAGGGACATCATCTACAGCCAACATTAACTGTCCTGAGCAAAATGTCTCAAACACCTTATTGCAGCAGGACTCCTTCCTCATCTCACCCGCTGGAGGTACTTTTATAATCATAGAATGGTTTGGGTTGGAAGGGACCTTAAAGATCATGAAGTTCCAACCCCCCTGCCATAGGCAGGGACACCTCCCACTACATCAGGCTTCTCAGTGCCTTGTCCAGCCTGGCCTTAAACACCTCCAAGGATTGAGGGAGCATCCACAACCTCTCTGGGCAACCTCTTCCAGTGTTTCACTACCCTCACCATAAAGAATTTCTTTCTTCTGTCTACCCTGAATCTCCCCTCATCCAATTTACACCCATTATTTCTAGTCCTAATCATCTGTCCCAGGACAAGACCTGCCCCACCAACAGCTCTCCCCTCTAGAAGAATGCAATCCACTTCCTTTATTGTTCATCTCCTCCATAAGGAAAATGGTGTTTTCTTTAGGTTGGTTTGAGTTAAATACAAGAATTGTCAACCTCAAACCATCACTTGTTCCCCTTGGCATAAAATTTCCACAGATAAGAGATTCTTTCACAAAACTCTGCTAAACAGAGCCATTTACTGCATTTTTATCATTGTAACAGATATGGAGGTATCAGGCATGAGCTCTTCCACCCACAAACCCTGAATAGACACCCCACCAGGACAGTCAGAGGGCTCAAACTGCTCAAATCACCACATTTTCCAGCACAATACAATTACAGAAGGAGGGTTTCAATGACACTTAGACCATAAGTAATCTCATGGTCTCTTCTTACCTTAGGTAAGTCACCAGCCACCTTCTGCCTCTCATTTTGATCAACTTTGAGTTTGGATAGTGTTTCATTTAGCTGTGTTTTCAGCTGCAAAACAGGAGCAAAGATGAATCAGTTTCCCCTCACACTAAGATTTTGTCTGTCTGTCCGTCCCAGGGATGAACCCAGTGCACAGTGACTGCAGAAGGGAGAAGGATTACTAAAAATTATCACACGTGCTGGTTTAGTCAAACATGAATGATGGGGTTTACAAGGACAGTCAAGGAAGAGAGACTCCATCTGTGAAGAATGGAAACTACAGAAGAAAAGACATGGTTGGCATTAGCTTGATTACAAGTTTTAACTTTTAAATTCTGACTTTTCAATTTTTTTTTTACTTTTAAACTATATTGGCAGTGGGAATATTAGCAGTGCTGCAAGTACACAAGCTTTATCCAGCAACTCTTCCCACCAGTCAGCCCAAATTTCTGCTTAATTCACAGCAAATGTGCAAAAAAAGATGATTGCCATCTCCTTAATTCAGGCTAAACACTTTAACTGCTGAATAAACTAAAAAAAAAAAAAAAACAACTCTGCTTGTCACCTCAATAAAGCACCCCTCAACTACAAGCAGGCTGATTTCACCAGGCTGTGAGTGTCACATCCAGGCATGAATCACTGACAGGGGAATTATTAAGCTGTCCATCACATTTAGAATCAATCCCCAAAGTTAAAACTATTTTAGTCAAGGGGGATGAACACTTTGTACTGGCTCCTCTCAAACACCAGCCTTTTGAAGGATACAAACACTGATTTTAGAGCATATTTTGATTGCTCTTCAACACAGCATGCAGAACACTTCAGGCCTGAGCCTCAAAAGAGGAGTATGAACAAGAAGCTGGAGTGCCAATTCTGTGCCTCTTGAAGTGCACACTGCTAATGTTCCTTATTCCTCCCATCAATCTTCTGGGGAGCCAGCAGGGGATTCAAGAAGTGAAAAAAAAAAACAGGCTACTCAGAGGGATGAATTCTCACACATTCCCTTTACGGTCATCACATGCTTGTAAGGTGAAGACCAGAGCACCTAGACCAGCAGACGCTGGGGTTTTTTATATTTTGGGGTAGCACTGTTGAGATTCTTTCTCTCCTTGCTCACTTTATGAATTAGGGGGGAATGCTTTATGAAATAACTTTGCTTCTATGCCTCAGCCTCCCTGTATAAACCACTCAAATACACTGCAGGGACAGCACTTCCACAGAAGCAGTTACCTCCTGCCTCCTCATGCTCCTGAATTACTGTGAGGTCCCCTCTAATAATGTCCTTGGAGGAAAAAAAGGTGTGTTCTCAAAGCTTTTGAGAATATCTAAGTATCTGTGGTTTTACTGCACAGTTTTCTCCATCCTTTATGCAAAGAAATGGCCAAAACCCAAAATTTCTTTCCCTGAGCAACAAGGACATCACCATCAGCCTCAGCCACCCTAACAGGGAGCTGGGTTTTTTTTAAGCTTTTCTTGTTCTAGACATAATAAATAGTTGCCTCCTGTATTCAAAACGTTGAGGTTTAGTGATTAACTCCAAGATATGTATTCAATTCCCATTCCCTTTGCTTTCAAAAGGTGATGGTTCCATTGCTGAGGTGGGATGCTGCACTGTGTTTGCCAAGAATGCCATTAACTTAAGCCATTTGTTATTGGGATGGGTTTTATTTAAAAAAAAATAATAAATCAACTACTTTAATCCAGTTGCATTAGTGGCAGAACCCAGGTAAAGTTAGCAACAGCCTACAGCAACAGGTTACCCCATCAACACCCTAAAAACCAAAAGAAATGGTGACTGAGACAACCTTCCTCAATTCCAGCACCAAAGAAAGCAATGGTGAAAAAAAACAATGAGAAGAAGGATGTGAGTGCTCCTGAAGTCTTAAAACATGCACCACTGAGACAAGGGAGAAGTGAAAGGGCTCAAACTGGGAAAAAAACCATGCATCTTTGGGTCTGGCCTGGGTTAATTCAACTCCTTCTTGAGAAAAAGCTGACAGAGGAGCACTTTAGATGGGAGAGCATTGGTTGTAAAGCAGAGGATGAACCAAGTTGTACAGCCACATCAGGATGGCAGCTGCTGAACAGCTGGATACTCCAAATTCATAGAAAAAGAGTTGGAAGGGACCTTCAAAAGTCATCCCTGCAGTGAGCAGGGACATCCTACACCAGATCAGGTTGCTCAGAGTCTCATCAAGGGATGGGGCATCCACCACATCTCTGGGTGACCTGTTTTAGTGTCTCAGCACCCTCATGGGAAAGAAATTTTGGGTTTTGGCCATTTCTTTGCATAAAGGATGGAGAAAACCCTGTGCATTTAAGGCACAGATACCCCAGATAATCTCAAAAGCCTTGAGAGCAAACCTTTTTTTCNCATGATCCCTGAAGGTGTTTAAGGCCAGGCTGGATAAGGCACTGAGCAGCCTGATGTAGTGGAGGTTAGAACAAGATGATCTTTAAGGTACCTTCCAACCCAAATTATTCTCTGATTCTGTATTTGCTGTTGCCACAAAACATTGATTCTCAAGAAGTTTGGGGAAATGAAAGTCTTACAGACTTAGGGGGGGGGAAAGTCTTCTAGAATCAGGCATGCTATTGTTAGGAGCAGAGAAAGAGACAAATTGTAAAAAGTCAAAAGACTACATAAATGATTGCAATGGACGAAAATATCAAGCTGAAGAGGTTAGCAGAACAGACAGGATTTGAAATAAAGTCTCTGCTTCACAAGGACACCGGGAGCCTGGTCGGTGCTCTGCAGAGAACAAGCTTCTTACCAAATTTAACTCTTCATTCTGTCTTACTGCTTCAGAATATGAATCATCAAGTTTTTTCTGCAATTCAGTCAAGAGATCTTTGAGCTGCAATGAAGTATCATTTAGAGTTTTAGGATTTGTCTCCTTAGAATGCCCCCTTTTCCTTCTGCTTGGTTAGTAAAAAAGTAGTGTGTTGCTCTGCCCTGAGGTCACAAGCACACAAACTCCTCAGCCTAAGCATTAGATTAGTTTGCCAGCCAAATGGTAACCAAAAAAAGAGTAAATAATTTAAAATCCCAGTAGTTTAGTCAAGGATGTTTACCTCTCTGACTTCTGAAACATAAGTAGATCGTTCTATTTCTGCCTTTTCTAGTTCACTTTCCAAATGTTCTCTCTCTTTCTTAAGCTAGAGACAAACAAAGAAAAAAAAAAAAAAGAAGAGTTAACAGATGTCTTCAGCATTGTCTCAAAACAGCATTTTCTCTATTTATTATTAGCTTTATTTTTGTAGCAAGTACTCCCTGATGTTCAGACAGCATTTCAAATCTGGTGGCTGCACAGAACACATTTAAAACTCCTCCAAGATAAAGAATCAATCCCGTAGTTGTCAAGGAGCAACAAAATGCTCAGTTTCCCAAGGAAAGAGCCCCAGTGAGTGAGAAAGGAAGTAAAAAAAGGACAATTTCCAGTTTTTCTGCTTCATAAAAATCAGTGGGCAAAAGATCCAGTTTAAATTAGAGAAGAGAAAAACTGGGGAATTCAGTTTTACAGCATGTTTTAAGGAACAGAAAGATTTAAAGAAGAGAAAACAGAGACACCTGCACATACATTTTCAACTTCTTTGATTTCTTCCTTTAACCTCTCCACCTCATGCTCCAAAGAAACGACTGAAGAACGCATCTGCAAGTTTCCCAGAGAGATAAATGCATTTAGTGGGGTTGGACTGGGAGAAATTCTGTGATTTAAAATAAATTAAGGATGAAATCACAAAACAAAGCTGCTCTCTCAAACATTCCAACCTCCTGAGCCTCCATTAGAACACCTTTCCTACCTCCTCCCAAAGCAACAAGTTCTTTTGACATATTTAAAACCTAGATAATGAAAAAGTTGGTACAATAAGGACTAACCAATTATCCATTAGCCATGGGAAGAAAAATACCTTTCCTACAGGGAAGATCATCTCCATCCACACAGCATATGTAGCTAAACTCAGCATATTTAGCCTTATTAGAGGCAGAGGGGAGCACATCTATCCTTCAAAATCTGTCAGTTTTTTATAAGCCCCTCAAACAAGATGTTTATAAATCATCTGCTCACATTCCAGCAATCAAATTTACTAAGAACTTGAGGAAAAAAAAATTTCATTTGAAAAAGCAGTCTGACCTACTTTTAATTCTCTATTAGAAAAGACACATAAAAGGGAATTTTTTTTTTCTCTCCTTTTTTACCACTTCTGCCAGCAACTGAGCCTTCACCAAAAAGAAAGCTTTGCAGGCAATTTCTAATATAATTAGTTGGCCATAATGGATTGACCACTATTCTAATAGCTCCCCAAAATGGCTATGATTATAATTTCAGCACAAAGAGTCTTTATCTCGTCACAAATGGACTTGGAAAAAAATCCAGGTGTTTAATAGAAACACGGTCTGAGAAGCCAGGATCAAAAAACCCACCTATTTCTGGAATTGTTGATGGGACAAGGGTATATTCCTGAGTATTTGGCCACTTATCCCTTTAGCATGAGCATTATTTCACACTCTTTAGCTGCCTCCTGCATCACCTGGTAAGGCCTGGGACACAGCCTTTTCCTAAAGACCAAAAGATCTATCTGTGCTGCTCATTTCTTCTTGCTGTTCTAAAAGGATTCCAACATGAATAAGCCACACAAAAAGCCACCAAGAATTTCTCCAATTTTAGGTTTTTAACAGGCAACATGCATCTTAAAAGAACAAAAGTCATTCTTAGCATAAAACTGAGTGGCAAAAGGGGGGGTTTAATCCCTGTTATATTGGTTGTAGATTTGACCCTTTTCATCCACTGGTCATAGACATCAAACCTGGCAGTCAGGGCTGTTCTACACCTCATTTCACAGCCCTCAAACACCTTCTGTGACTTCAAGCAGAAGCTGCAGCAAAAAAGGAGATCTTTAGAAATACCTGTTTGAGTTCCTTCTGTGATTCTTCAACTTTTATCTTCCATTTGCTTTCTTCCTCTTCCACACTCCTCTGTAACCTTTGTAAAATCCCCTCCTAGGAAGAGAGAGAGGGGGAATTTTTTGAAAGCTCAGAGCAGAAGAAGGCAAAAAAAAATCTCAACAAGGTGCAGGCAAGTGGGGCATCCTGCTCACCGTCTCTGCCAACACTGATTTGTACTTCTCACACTCCAGTTGCAGCAGGATGTGCATCTCCTCTGCCTCCTTCAACTTCTGCTCCATGGCCTGGAAAAGAGGAAAAAAAAAAGTACCAGAAGAGTCACATCTCAGCTGATGGATCTCCATTCTATTATTTCATAGAATCACACAATGCAGGGATTGGAAGGGATCACAAGAGACCATCCAATCCAGTCCTGCTGTCAGAAAAGGAACACCCAGACCAGGTCACACAGGGTTTAGATGTCTCCAGAGAAGGAGACACCACACTGGCAGACTGTGCCACTGTTCCCTCACTGGAGAAATTTCTTCTTATATTTCTGTGGAACCTCCTGTGTTCCAGCTTGCCACCCATTGCTCCCTGTCCTGGTTCCATCCTCCTGACACTCACCCTTTACATATCTATAAACATTAATGAGGTCACCTCTCAGTCTCCTGCAAGCTAAAGAGACCCAGCTCCTTCAGCCTTTCCTCAAAAGAGAGATGCTCCAATCTCCTAATCATCTTTATCTTCAATAAATCTTTATCATCAGTACAATAATGATCTTTATCTTCAATACAGCCAGTACCATTCCCTTTGACCAATCTGTCTGTCCAACCCATTCAAAGACAACAGCAAGTCCAGTTTTCACCTAAAATCCTCAATACCCAAACTTCTTGTGAGTTTTAATTCAGTAATGCTGAATCACCTAAAAAAAGAAAAATTGAAAAAGGGAAGAGGGATTTTGAATTTCACAAACATTTTCAGGACTCCACAATGTGCTTTCTGAAGGAAAAAGCAGATCTCTGATTTACAAGACAAATCAACTGTAAAAAAAAAAAAAGTCATGTCACCTGTTTGCCAATTCAAACTTCATAATCCACAGCACAACTTGCAAGATTTATATCACAAAAAAATGCTCTTTTGCTACACACAAAGAAACTGTCCACTGTTTGTGCCTACCTTGGCATCTTCAGATCCTGAAGCCTCTTTCAAGTACTCTCTAGCCAGCTTTTCAAACCCACAGATCCACTCACTGTGACTCTGTTGGGAAAAGCATTAGGTTAAAAAGACAAGAATCACCTCAGCACATTGATCCTGCTTCCCACCTGCAGTGTTTCAGCTGCCAAATTCCCTGGAGATAACACACAACCCATCAGAAGACACTTGCATTTCACTGAAAAAACTGTAAGGCAAAAGCAGCTGGGGGGGAAATAACTTCATCCTGTCCAGATGAACACCAGAGCTCCCCACTGCCTTGTAGAAAAAAAAAGAGTCACTTTTCTTACCATGTTAGAAGGGAGAGAGACCTTAGGAAACAGCTTCTGGAGTAGCTGACGTGTTTCTACTTCTGCTGCTTCCAGATGCTGCTGCTTCTCCTAAAGCAAGAGAAAGGCTCACATGAAATTGGGCAACAACCTCCACAAGCCTGTCAACAGCTTCTTCTACACCTAGAGGCAGTATGTAACCCCACAAGTCTTTTTTTTAAATTATTTAAGGCTCTACAGTCTAAAACTGACACTGAATTGCTTCAGAATTTGGCCTTCATGTTTGTTCAAGCTTGTAAGCTTTTATTTTCATTAATTTCTTCTCTGATCTAGTCTGCTTGTAGCAAGAGTACACCATTGCTCACTTACAACACAAGACAAACTACACCATGCTAAATAACCATGTCCCCAGATGACATCAACCCTGTCATTCAAGGTGAGCAAAATCTCAAACCCAAGAAATTGGGTCTATCAATTATTAGTTTTCTTTTAAAAAAAAGGAATCCATGCTTATTTTAAGCAATTCTAGGTGGGAGGGAAAGAAGTCGCCATAAATTCTCAAAAACATATCAAAAATCATATCAAAACCAGGTAAAGTCAAAAGGAAACTTTCTTTTTTTGTGTCATTTTGTGCACATTTGAACCAGGCCAAGAAAGCAAAGCTATCTTCTAAATGTTACTCCCAAGAACTCAAAGAGGGAGACCCTGATCATCTCCTCCTTCCCCCAAAGCTTGGATGCAATAGGAAATAATTATTAGAGCTGTGTGATAATCTCCATGTCACTGCTTTGTGGATATAAACACAGAGCCAAGGACACCCCAGACCCATCATTCCATTTATTTAACACTAAAAATCAGTGTTAAATATGACTTAAATATGATTTTTTTGTTAAATATGATTTAACACTGGACATTTTCTTGCTGTGCTGGTGGCAGTTTGGGTTAATTTAGCCATATGACACTCAGCCTCCTGTATAAATTGAAAAATGAAGAAAGAAAGGCAGCTTTTATCAAAATAAAAGCTCCTCCTTTGGTATTTAGGGGTTTTTTATTAAAAAAAAATTATTTCTCTGCCATCAGCATTTACTGTGCCTCACTGCTCTGAGTTCCCCTGCTGCAAGAGACAGGTGGCATTAGTAGGCTGAGATTTGGGGACAGAAAGGGACAGGAGACATTTAGGGTGTGAAGCTGTGCTCAAGTGCATTAGTTGGCAGGGATTTAGGAACCACCCTGAAGTGGGGGGATGGCTTTTTGATCGAAGCAAGGCTTCTGACTGCAAGAGAGAAAGCAGGCAGGGGTTAGCACACAGCAAAAAAGCAGCTACACGACTTTAGGGGGCACAGCAGAGAGAGGTGATATCAGCAAAACACACACACACACAATCCCAAACTGGAGCTCCTCTGCTTCTACCTACCTGACTTGTGGCTTAAAAAAATTATTTTGATGCTTTTTGGGTTGTTTTTACTTTGGTTTTGGTGTTTGGGGTTTTTTTGTTTGGCTGGTTTTCTTGTTTGGGTTTGGTTTGGGGTTTTTATTTGTTTTTTTTTGTTGTTGTTTTTTATTTTATTTTTCTCCCAATTAACACCAATTCAGACTCAGACCAAATTCTATCCACTTTTAAGAGCAACTCATGCCTTGTGTGGTTTCTGGCATTGGCTCCGACCTGTCAAGCTTCATATAATTCCAAAGAGAAAATTCACAACTTCTCAAGAAGTTCCTAGTTTTTTTTCTTTTTTAAAATAATAATCTAGTTTCTTTCACCAGGCCAATAAATTTATTCAAGTAGATGAAAGCAGGTTGCTCACCAGCACAGTTTTGGTTTCACAGCTTCCCCACAAAGGCATTAAAAAAAAAAAAAAGGCAAACCAAACCAAATTCACAACAGCTCTAACAATTACACAAACAGAAATTAAAAAAAAAAAAATCAGCATGCCCACAATTTAAGGATTAAAAATAAAATAAATACAATTAAAGACAAGGGGAAGAGGCAGAAGTGAGAGTGCATGAATGAACACTCAGAACAGACTATCTTTAAACTGCAGTAAAAGTTAAATGCCTTCGTTTCACTTGAAAAATAAAAACAAAACAAAAAAAAGAACAACCCAGCTGCGGATCTGCTTCTAGCTTAATGCATGGTTTCTAGCAGTCCCCATTACAACCTTGGCAGTCTTGTTCACTTTGTCCTGCAGCAATTTTTCAGTTGATGCCAATGCTTCCATGGCTTCCCAGTTTTTCTCCCGAAGGTCCTAATCATTTTTAGAAAGAATTATTTCAGTTCAGCCAATATTCAAGACTAGTTTTTGTTTCCTTTTTCTTTTTTTTTTTTTAATTTCAGAGAGGTATTTTGCATTACACTCCACCATTTGCATTGAAATGTTTGTTACTTTAAGCTGATTTCTGCTGGGGAGGATGACGTACACTAGCAAAAAACAAGTGTGATGCTCAAAGTGTTGGAATGAAAAGGCAAAGAGACGGGGAATAAATTTTAATTTCTTCTCAATCTGCCCCCAAACTGGAGTGTTACTGGTGGAGTGCATTGCTCTGGTGACCCCACACTTTGACTGCACTTGTAAGAAGGAAAGAAGGGAAGTTTCCAAAAAGTAGTGAGGAACACAGACACCAAAACCACAGATTACACAACAGAGTGTTAGGCATGTGGCATTGCAGAGCCCAGCATGGCCCCCAGCCTCCAAGGAGGTGTGCACATGGATGCCCTGTCTTGCACTACAGATCCTCCTGCCTCAACCCAAACCTACTATGCCAGCACTGATCATTTTTGCTCAAGGTACTGTTTTGCAGCATCAAACCCTCTCTCTCTCTCTCTCCAGAAAACTGCCTGCCTTTCTTACCAGTGCCCTCCTGGACGGTTTTTTTGGGGTTTCACCAGTGGTGGGGGACATCACCTCCTGCATCTTTCTTGGCGAGGTCATCAAATGTGTACTCCACTTCTTACTCTTGTAAGAAGAGCACCACAGTTCTGAGCTAGGGAGGATGATGCAGGGAGGATAATACATTGCTTGGGATTTAGAGAACAATTTTTCTCCTCACCCTCTGAGCAAACTCAAAAGGCTATTTCTGAAAGGCTGGACGTTTTCAATTCATCCAAATCCCAGTGTTGTACATACACTAAATATTATTTTTACCTCTTCCATGTGCCTGCTATCCTAAGGGAGGTTTCAGAGGACATGGAAGAAAAAAAAAAAAGACTGAACCAAATTGTGATGTGAAAAAGCCTGGACAGATTTCTACCTGCACCGCAAAGGGTACTTAGGCCTTGGAGTTCCCCAGGAAATAGAAACACATATTCTACTCTCACACGTCATCTGTCTTCTGAAAACACCCAGCCACTTGGCATTCAGCTCTTAAGCAAAACTAATTTTAAACAAAGATTATCCCACTGTCTTCACTGGATTTTATATATTATCAAGGAAATCTGAACCCCTTGTATTTTAACTTCCTTCTACATAAAAGATGCAGAGGTAATGTGCTACACTTCACAGTGCTGTCATGGAAAATACAGTCTTTACTTCTACCCACAAACAAGCCATAGTGCACCATCAGTGGCTGCTGTAAAGACTTGCATGTCCTTCACCTCAGAAAACCACAGTCAGGTACTCTTAGAAATGGGAAAACCCAGATATGAGACCCCTGGAGATGTCTCCTCCCACATCCCATACAAAGACTGTAACAGTCCTCTTCATCTTCCCACTTTCTCTCCCCAAACTTCCTCTTCTTCCCCTTGGTAGAGGACATGTTCCTGACAAGGGTTATCAAGGCTTGTAGCCAAGTCAGAAAACTTGCTACAGGATGTTTTAAATCTTTTTTGGGTTGTCCAGTTCACTTCAAAAAAGACTTAATTAAAAGTGGTAGGTGTTCCTGCCCATAGCAGGGGGGTTGGAACTAGATGATCTTTAAGATCCCTTCCAACCAAAACCATTCTATGATTCTGTGTCTCCCCAGCAAATATTCTCCCTGTTATCCAATCAACAGCTTGTCCACAAGCTAATAAAAACTTGAAGCAAAAGAGGTACAAATAAGTCACTCCCGAGAAAAGAGGAGAGACCAGGGGACGTGATAGACCAAACCATCAGAAATATTTTCTTAGTAGATATCAAGGACTGCTTTGCCCATGGGTTTGACTGTAATTTGGGGGGGGTTTGTAGGGGTTAGGGTGTGGGTGAATAATTTCCTTACATTGTTCTTTTTCCTCTGTTGCTCAAAAGCATTTCGCTGAGTGGCGAGCTCATTTTGGAGACTGACTATTTCCTTCTCTTTACCTGCAATCCTGAATCAGTAAAAAGAACCACACAAACAAGTCAGAAAGTATTCAAGAAATTAAACCAAGCACTATCTTTCTAACTTTCCTTCCCCTCCAGCTTGAAAAAAAAAGCTGCTCTCACTGGACTTGGCAGCATTGTTCCCTTCCTACTTCACCTTCCCTTCACTGGGTGAACCACAGGCTGCCAGGGCTTAAGCCCATTGTGAAGCTGGTTTTTGCCTCCAACAGGCATCTGCACACATTCATCAAAGCATTAGAGAAGGATAAATCAGCCACAGGCACTGCCTGCTGCATAACTAGAACTGGGCTGCGAATACTAGTAAAGTCCTATAGTTGTTTAAAAAGCTTTGGTGACTTTGTAATCACAAAAACACTCAGCAATGATGTACTAAGTCTCATATTTCAAACTGTTCCATTGCTATGCTACTTTGAAATAATATTTTAAATTTTGAAAAAGGACTAGCCATTCACAACACTGCTGGTTTAATACTGTTTAATTCCATTAATAAAATATTCCTTCTGTTCATATCAAAATTACTGCTAGTTTTAGAGATGAAGATCCAGAAGTAGAGTTGTCCTTTTTTTCCAAGCAGCCAGTTGACAATTTAGAAGCTCACAATTTCAGTTAAAAAGAAAAATAATTTAGCCAAAAAATGCCTGACAGTGGCAATTTGTGTAGTACAGCATTATGGCATTACCTTCTGCAAAGATCTTTAGCCCTACATTCTAACACACTTTTGTCCTCAGGATTTTCCCTAGGAAGAGATTTCCACCAATTTTAGAAAATGAGCAACTTTCTACTGAGCTGAAATTCCAGGGAGGAAAAAAAAAAGTTTGACACTTTTGTTTGAGGAGAAATGGATGTAAATTGGAAGAGGGGAGATTCAGGCTAGATAGAAGAAAGAAATTCTTTAGGGTGAGGGTGGTAAAACACTGGAATAAGCTGCCCAGAGGGGCTGTGGATGCCCCCTCAATCCCTGGAGGTGTTTAAGGCCTGATCTAGTGGGAGGTGTCCTTCCCCATGGCAGTGGGGGTGGAATTAAATGATATTTAAGGTCCCTTCCAACCCAAAAAATTGTAGGATTCTATGATTTAACTCTTCAGACAGACAGCTGAGCTGGCAGGCACTTAAAGCCATGATTAATTTAATTTTATTATGTTGTGGGCACAACATATTGCACTGTCTGTACAAGACAGAGGTTGATGATTATTAGCACAAGTAGTAGCTCTACAGTTATATTAGATAGTAAAGTCATGGTGGAGGGTTTTTACTGGGCATTTCTCACACTCCTGATGTTGTACATGTGGCAGTTATTTCAGCTTTTAAGTTTCCCAAGCAAAAAGTGACATGAAGCACTTATCTATGGTACAAAACTGGTGGCAGTACTCACGCTTGCAGCAGCTCCTCGCTTTGGACCACCAGAGATGCCTACAAAGAGATCACAAACTCATCAGGAGCACATCAGCAGCAAAAAAAGGATGCAGAGGGTGAAATCAGACACTGATGCAACAATCAGGCAGCTTTTTGAGCCTTCCAGGGCTGCACATCCTGCCTCCCCTGGCCAGAATTAGCCTGGCTGAGATACAGCACATAAAGACGTACCTGTTTGCAGTTCTCCCGCCTCAGTTCCTGAATTTGAGCTTTAAAGGATTCGTTTTGTTTTTGCAGGTCCTGTTGAAAGAAAAGAGGAGATGTACTGCGATATATGATTGGGACAATGGACACTTTGTATGGTGGCACTTGGGATCATGGACAATGGGTCTGGGACCATGGACATCTTGTATGATGACCCTGGTCTAGTAGGATGTGTCCCTGCCCATGGCAGGGGGGTTGGAACTAGATGATCTTGAAGGTCCCTTCCAACCCAAACCATTCTATGATCTATGTATAGATAAGCAATCACAATAGGTACCTTCCTTGCAACACAAGATAGTTCTAAGGAAACTTTACCTGCAACTGTTTCACTTGGCTTGCAATTTCTCTCTCTTTTTCTTCCACTACAGCTTTCAACTTCTTCATTTGTTCTTCTTCCCCTTTCAACCTGCAGAGATAGTTCAGATAGTAAGGAAAAAGAAGTGTTAAAGTAAGAATTTTGATTANTCCAACCTTGCCTTTAACACCTCCAGGGATTGAGGGGACATCCACAACCTCTCTGAAACCTCTTCCAGTGTCTCCAGACCCTCACAGGAATGAACTTCTTTCTCTTCTCCAGCCTAAATCTCCCCTCTTCCAATTTGCATCCACTATTCCTAGTCCTGCCATCCTGGACCCTATTAAAAAGTCCTCTCCCAGCCTTTCTGTAGCCCGCTTCAGGTATCAATCTGCAGTTTGCTGCAGTGAAAGACAAACACATTTTGCCTGCTATATCTAAGTCCTGCCATGCATCTGGCTCTGAAGGTGACAGGGACAATCCCCAGAAGGTGTGGTGGCTTTAAGTACCTAATACAAGCTATAGAGGAGCTCTGCTGGGAAGGCAGCACATTACAAGAACTGCATTGAAGATAGAGCCCTTTTTTTGGTGTGGCCTCACAGCAAAACACTTAAAAGCATTTAAATCCAGTGCTTTTTAAAGAGGCTAAACAAGAGAAATTCTGATTAGAGGCAAGATGTAGCAGTGATTTGAGCAGGGAGCAGAGCCCTGGGTGATTGTTCACTCCAGCAGAGAGCATGAGAGCCACAACTTCAGTGCCAGGCAGCAGCCACTGTGTGTCCATCAAGACATCACAGCTCATTTTAGCCAAGTCCATAAAATTCTTGAAACCAATTCACACACTCCAATTCAGCACTGAATGTATTTCATCAGCAGGTTCACAAGAAACCCTCTACTAAACATACTCACAGAGTCTCCAGGTTCTGGACTTGAGATGCAGCAGATGCCTGAAAAACAAAGCAATTCCCAGCCTCATTTCTATGGCACATTGAAGCTTTCAAATTAACAGCAGCACTTTGTGTGAGTGGGGCCAGAGAAATACCAGGAAATACCAGGAATCCTGTATCAGAGACTGCTCTGAGATTATATTAAGACATCATGGATTTTAGAAGCACAGCTTACAGCAAACATCCTAAATGTCACACCAGCTAATTCCTTTCCATCCCACTTTTCCTCAAGATAAATGGACATTTATGTATCCACTCAAAAGAGGGGCACAACTCAGTTTCTCCCCCTTATCATAGTCCAAAATCCAAACTGAGCTAGAACACACATCTGATTGAAAAAAATTCACTCACTAAAGTTCCTCCAGGACCACAGCCCTACAGAGACAAAACTTCAGCCTGGCAAGGAGGCACCTAAAATAATCATAGAATAGTTTGGGTTGGAAGGGACCTTAAACATCATCTAGTTCCTACCCCCCTGCCACAGGTAGGGACACCTCCCACTAGACTAAGCTGCTCAGTGCCTTGTCCAGCCTGGCCTTAAACGCCTCCAGGGACTGAGGGGGCATCCACAGCCTCTCTGGGCAACCTCTTCCAGTGCTTCACTACCCTCACCATAAAGAATTTCTTTCTTCTATCTAGCCTGAATGTTCCCTCTTCCAATTTCCATCCATTATTCCTAGTCCTCCCATCACATATCCTATTCAAAAATCCTCCCCCTGCCTTTCTGTAGCCACCTTCAGGTACTGAGAAACTACTCTGAGGTTCCCCTGAGCCTCCTCTTTACCCCAACTCCTTCAGCCTGTCTTCACAAAGCAGTTGCTCCAGCCCTTGGATCATCTTGGTGGCCTCCTCTGGACCTGCTCCAACAGCTCAATGTCCTTCTTCTGTTGAGGGCTCCAGAACTGGACACAGTAACTCCAGGTGGGGTCTCACCAGAGCCCAGTAGAGGGGCAAAATCCCCTCCCCCTTGCCCTGCTGGTCATACTTCTCTTGATGCAACCCAGGATTTGGTTGCCCTTCTTGGCTTCAAGTGCACACTGGTGGCTCATATTGAGTTTGTCATCCACTGACACCCCCAAATTCTTCTGTCTATGAGCTTCAAAGCTTCAGACCACCAAAGCTACACACTAGGTGCAGTATCATCCAGGTTAAAGAAAAGCTCTAAGAATCTGTTATCCATGTAAAGCCCATTTTGGATGAACACAGTAGGACCAGTGGGCTTTCTGCATTGGAGACTACCAGTTCACTCAAGCTGGATTTAAAATAGCTCCATAGGTTGAAATTAATATAAATCTTTTGGGAGAGGCAGAAGACAAAAACATCTTCAACACTACAGAACATACCTGTCGGAGCTGTTGCACGTTCTGTTGTTCCAACTCCTGAACCTTATTGGTCAATTGAGCAATTGTATCCTTCTGACCCTTCAGAGAAAAATCAGAAAAGTTTAGAAATGTCCATGTAACTACTCCACAACAAAAATTTGCCTTTAGAATACCAAGTAAGCTTACCTGCACCCATTCTCCTTTCTTAACAATTTCTTTCTCCTTCTCCTCCAATAAGGCCTCCATGGTTTTCACCTGCTTTTCCTTCCCCTTCAACCTGCACCATTAAACACACGCAGCATAAACCCTTGCTCTTTTATCCATTTAAAAAAGAAAAAAATAATAAACAACAAACCAAACCCAGACATCCTTTACTTTGCAGCACCTAACAAAAGCAGTGGTATGTGATCAAAGGCACAAATACAATTCATCTCCTACAAATCAATGTGCAAACACTTCCACTTCAGCATGGGTAGCAGGAGATGCCCTTGATCAATGTTAACACTCATTAAGTGAAAGCAGACAAATTTTAGGCTTATTGCAAGGATTTCACACACATGTGCTCTCTCCCTCAGCTAAAAATACGACTGACAACCCTGGTTTGCTCAATTCTCACATATCCACCCAGCTACAGCACAGATATTACACCAGAGTAAGTTTTTTTATTGTGCCTTGCCTGCAGCTTTCCATCTTGATTTGGATTTAATCCCATATAAGTGGGGCTCATGAAGTTGTGCACCTTTTATTTCTAATAAGGACACATATCACAAGTGTACTTACAGGGTCTGAAGCTCTTTGACTTGTGATGCAATGGACACCTAGGGAAAACAAGCAGTACATCAGTTCATGGCACAGGGAAGAGACACAAATGCTACCAACTGCTCTAGGGAGATACAGGGGAAAAAGCCATCAGACATTATTAAGATAGGCACTATTTGAAACAGGGATGTATGCACAAATATGCCCTTTTTTTTTCTTTTCCTTGGTGAGGAAATACATTAGGGGAAGCCAAGTGTCTCCATTATTAACTTTTTTCACTTCTGGAGCAGAAAAGGAACAGAGTGCAAATGGGAACACAAGCAGGCCCACAAGAGACAAAAGAAGGAGCAGACACTGATGAGGACAACTAGCAAACACACCTTTAACCAGACAGATCATCCCTAGTCACTTAGGCATTTGTATATGTGCCTTTTAGATGCTCTCTGCAATATCATCACCCCCTTAAATTCCTATTTTAAGGCTGAGCATGGATTGAAGAAACAAGATTTAATGGGAATATTGTCTTTGAATTTTCTATCAGAGCCTGCCAGTGGTTATCAGGAATTCAGTTACTCCCCTACCACAATTCCCAAAAACCTCTCTCCTGTTTACAGGATACCAAAAAAAGCTTTGGAGCAAGAATCCTTCATAGGCAGCTTTCCAGAGATGGTAACATAAAAATCACATTTTGTTCTAGGCTTTGTGTCAGCTCCAGGGAAGGAAAGACATTCAAAATAATTCCTCTAGTTTTTTGAAATTTGCTTTGGAGGAAAAAGCTCACAACATAAACACATTCAATGAAGTTCTGCCTTAAAAATGACAAAAAACTTTTCCACTCAGGAAAGAAAAGGGGGTGACATGCGGGAGTCTAGCTAGAAATACTGAAAAATTGCACACAAAACTAAAAAACAACTAAACTTCCCCAAAACACCACAGATTAATCTGCCTGCAAAAAGGGGGCTCCCTAAGAAAGGGGGGAGTTGCCAAAGAAAGGATAGAAAGCAAAAAAATACTCCTATATCTCTTCATTTCTGACAGCTAGAGTAAAACTTGACCTGCCAAGAGACAGTCTTTCTTTTGGACAATGGTGAAAGAAAAAAAAAAAGAAAACATCTCAACAAACAAAACCCAAACACTTCTAGGTTTATCCAGAAACCAAATCCTATTTGGGCCAATTGTTCTAGCAACAAAAAGAGAAGCACCTTCAGCAATTAGATTTCCAAGGAGCTCACCTCAAAGGAGGTTCTCAGGGTTTTGGGGTTATTACAGGGAGAGAATGCAATGTGCTCAGCCAAAACTGATGCTACAACACTAAGTTACAGCAATTCTTAACACATTTCATACTCAAAGTCCCAAAACTTTGGACATTGAGAGCAATGTGGATGAAGGACAGCAGTAGTACTACTTTATTGAGGGCTTTATTATCTAAGACTAGTGTAGCTTTACTATTAAAAGGTTCAATTGCCCTATAACATCCATCAGTGAAAGAACACACAGAGTAGGACAGAAATGAGTGAGCAGCACATCCAAGGCAAGGCTGTTCTTTTACCTGTTTCTCCATCTCAAGCTGGGAATTTCCTACTTCTTCTTTCAGAGCCTCTATTTCCTGTGTCAAAGCCTTTTCAATGACAAAACAGACAGGATTGGACAATGGAAACACAAAAATGCCACACACACACACCAAATAAAAAATGGATGCTACTACAAATTCACCAGGGTAGAATGCCAGGCAGTAAACAAGTGGCACAGACACAGAGAAGGGAAAAAAAAAAAAGGGATCACAAAGAAAAATACCTGGACTGTCTTCTCCTTGCTTGCTACTTTGAGAATTTCAGCTTGGAGGAGTTCTTCCACTGATTTGATTTTTCCATCCTTCTCATGAATCCTTAAAGAGAGTGGAGGAACAACATTAGCTGGGTGCTACTTGAGCAAATATGTAAGTGTTGCCTCTAAAACATCACAGAACCAGCCTCTGGGACTCTCACTACAATCTCAAAGAGAAAGGAATAGGAGAAATAAGATTGGGAATAAGATAGAATGAGTTTGTTTTATATAACCAGTAGTTTACATGCTAAATAGATACTGTTACTACCTAAAAATGGCAATTGAGATATCAGAACTACCTGTAAGGACACAAAATTTCAGCCTTTCCACTGTATGTTCCAGCAAAGCATTTCTCACATTCAAAACCACACATAAAAAAGTTCATGCCTACCAAAGCAAAACAATTATCTGACAATTCAGTGCAATTCCTTATCTCAAAGTTATGAATTTAACTGCTTAGCAGAGAAGCATCTGGATTTGCAGAAGGTGTTGATCTGATGAGATGCATTTCCCAAGTGCCAAAGCTTCCTGCCACACACACTTCACCCAATCAAAAGCAAATCAAGTCAGCAAAATGTTTGCAATCATGGAATAAGGACAGAGAGAAGTAACAACTGGAAAATGTGCAGTAACTTACACTTTCTGGAGTTCTTCCACCAGTGATTGGAAGGAAACCTGTTGAAAAACAGAGAGAAAAAAAAAAAAACGGAAGGAACTGAGGGGTAAAGGACATAAAGCTTTATTTACTTCCCTGGCAATGGGGAAAACTTTGGAGCAGCCTGAGGATTTCATCTAACCTGATAAAATTAACTACTGGTCTCCAATTCCTGGTAAATCATGTGAGTTTCAGGAAAACAGAATTAAAACCATTCCATCTTTACCAGGAGAGGAAGGGGATCAGGATAGAACCTTTTTATACTAGAAACTGTAAGTGCTCCTCCGAGCTAGATGTCAAGAAAAGGCAATTCTCAATGGCATGAAGTGCACATTAAAAGTTATAATATTGTGATAGTGTGGCTGAAAGCAGACATGAACAGAAGGGGGCAAAGTCACACCTGCCTAAGTGTGAATTAACATCAGAAAGCCCAACTATACACAATGATGCTTGATGAGTCTCCTCCCAGTCAGACTTTCTGCTACTTGGGGAGGAAAAAAAGCAACGCACAGCCATTTCAGCATGTGCCAAACTCAAACCAATCCAGAACCATCATTGAATCAGAAGTTTTCCATCCACCACGTTTGACTCTTACACCAAAATGGGGGATTTCACACAAATATCACCTTCCATCCAAAACTGGAAGTAAACAAGATGCTTTGAAGCCTGCTGGCAAAATCATTCACCTTTTTCCCCTCGACTTTTACAACCACAGCAAGATTCTTTTGGATTTAAGTTTTAGGTGTGCAATAAAAGTTTCAGATGAAAAAGCCATACCTGCTCCGACTGCTGAATTTGCAGACTTTGAAGTTCCTTTCTCAAGGATGAATTTTCTGTTCTCAGGGCCTTTGAAAGCAAGACACAAAATAATGAAAAGACTCAATTTGCTGGGGAAAAAAGTGTTAAGCTTGATGTTAAAGTCTTGGGTTTTTTTCCCTTTTCTTTTTCTTCCTCAGAACTAGATTTTGAAAGTCTGAAAGAATCCCCCACCCCGCAGAGCTGGAGAAGTATTCCATGGACTAATTACTCATTACAGACAACTCAGAGTGGACTTAAATCTATAGCAAACTACAGTCCAGAGAAATAAAGATGTGTTCCCATCTTTGAATGGTCATTTGAGAGAAGGTAAGCCCTTCCCACTACATGGGTCACAGTGATTCTTCCAGAATTTAGGGACATTAGGAAAGTGAACAGTGTGTCTTGGCTACACCCAGGCAGACAGGACACAGCTTTCTGTCAAAATCCAGTTGAAAAAGAACCAGATTTTTGTACTATCTTCCAGATTCCTCACTTTAACAAACAGAACAGGAAGAAATGCCTTTAGTGTTGTCCCAGAAGTGTCACTAGTTTGTAATCTATTTAATTCTTTGCTTTACCAAGTAGGTAAAAAGATACAAAAGTCTCATGCTGCCAAGTTTTTTTTACAAAATGGCTTTTTTTAAAGGATAGATCTGGTGGAGATTAGGCCAAATATCCAGCTCTGATGTTATCTTAGAGATGTATTCACTTTATTCCAATATACTTTGGTATACTGGAGATGTTTTCACTTTATTCCAAAAGACACCAGGCAAACATCCTCCAAAAATCTGCTTTAAACTGAGCAGAGACAAGTTCCACACTATCAAATCTCACCAAGGTTCTAACCTTGTATCCACAAGATGCTGTTCCCATTCAAAATGTATCATTTCTGACCACACTATGAGCACTCCAACATCCACTGTGCTCAAGGCCACTTAAACTTTATTTCCCCCATAGAAATATCTCAGGAGAGATTTTTACCTTCAGCTCCTCCTCTTTATTAGCCACCTGTATGAGTCCTGCCTCCAGCAGCTCTTCCACTGTCTTGATTTTGTCATCCCTCTCTCTCATACTGAGAAAAAGAAAGACTTAACTTTTGAAGCAATCAACAATAACCATGCTTCCAACAAAGCAGTTATTATTTTAGCCTTTATTTCCAAAAGAAAAAAAAAAGTTTCTTACCTCTTCTCCATCTGCTCTAACAAGTCTTTGTTTGCCTATAAAAAAAACACAGTAGGGTGATCATTAATAGGATCAATGATTATCTGAGACTTTAAACACAGAATTAAGTGGGAAGCATCAATTTGAAGAGAATTCTAGTTAACAGAGTAATCCAGAAGGGAAAAAAGATAATAGGGGATAAGATCATGATGTGTGTATAATAGTGATGTTGATGTAATTCTTTCAGAGAGGAGGTACAGATCCAGCCTTGATGACTTTACACTGATGGTCTACAGGGGGGTTCTGGCAACAAGATACAATGGGACACAGGATCCCAATGAGCCTAAAAAATGTCAAAAATGCCAAGCACTATTTGTTATCTAATCCCTAGCAGCCAGCTCAGTACCTCAAATGCTCAAAAAAGGCAGAATTTTACAGAAACCACAAGCTGTAGCTCACCCCACAGAACATTTGTGGTTTCTCAACACTATCACATCATGGCAGACCACAGGAGAAACACAAGCTACCAAAGGAAAAAAAAAAAAAAAAAATCAACCCCATTATTTCACAGGGGATGGCAAATCAGCCAGAGCCAGGGGAATAAGCTGCCAATCTGACTGTCTGCCAGGAAAAGGGAAGATGCTTTAGACAGGGAGTGTAGAAAAGGAAGCAACCTTCCTGTCCTCTCAGTCTTTTTCCAGTGTTTCAGGAAGTTCTCATCCTACAGCAGTAGAAAGTCAGGTACAAAGAGCTCTCCCAGGCAAAGGAAATGGGGTTGAGCAACAAAAGAGCTTTGAACCCACAGCATCTTGTGCTAGTACCCATCAGACTGGGGGCAGAAGGGTTGCAGGGCAAAAACAAGAGTGACAAAAAGACATGATGAAAATAATTCTCTCATTCCACAGGGCTGTTTTTTGGCTGCTGATGGTTGGAGGAATCATTCCAGGGTAGAAGAAAACAAATGGGGTAAGTATCTCACCCCACAGCCCATTAAGAGCTCTTCCCCCTAGAAGGGCCAGCTGCTCACGGGATTTTTATTTATTCTATTCCCAAAAATTGGCATTAAAATCAGGAAAGGTAACAGAAATCAGTTTTAGCTTGTGTTAAATTAGCATTCTTCAGGGCAGGGGAAAAGGGTGAACCAAAATGGTTCTGACATTCTTGACGAGATCTAGAAAACAGCCTTGAACCCTCCATGAAAGAGGAAATTTGTAAAAAGCAATAGGCTTTGACACCAACTAGCTCTAAAAACAAACAAACAAAACAAACAAACAAAAAAACCCCAAACAAACAAAAATTTAGGCTAAAAACAGAAGGTAACTGATACAACCTCAGTGAGCACTGGCCCTACCTGCTCAGATAGGAGAGTTTGCAGCTTCTGAACCTCAGCTTGCAGAGTTGCATTCTGATCCTTGAGAACCTGGAAGGAAAATTTAGTATTTTTAATCAGATCAGAAAAGCAAACCCAAAAACTACAGTGTTTTCATTTTGGAGTCAAGCAAAGAAGCAGCAAGTACAGAAGTCATTACAGAGAGTTCTACCAGACTAAAAAAAAAAATCCTTTTCCCTTCTTCCTAACTTCTGCAGATTAACACTTCTGCCCTTATGTTCCCATGAGAAATTCAGCCATTTGCATCTTCACTCCCATCACATGGCACCAGGGGTGAGAGGCAAAGAGAAACTGCATTTTCCTCCTGAAACAGTGTTAGCATCATGTGAAGATTTGACAGCTGCCTCTTCCAAAACACTCATTTTACTGAAGCAAAAGGTTTAGGATCATCTCTCCAATTCTTTTCATCCCCCTGAAGGCTGAGGATGAGCAGCAAGGAACCAAGAGAGATGCTGGCACAGATCCCACTCTTTGGTCCAGCTGCAGGTAGGAAAGAGGAGAACTGGGAAGACAAACCCAACCCTTGCCTTGCCTCCAGCAGCCTTTAACAGACAGGCTCCCTGCCTGGATTCTTCATATATATTTTAATATCCTCCTTTCTTAGTGCTTTTTGTTTTACTAAGTCTTTAAAAAGACTTGCTAGGCTCTTGAAAAAAGTAAAGAGCAGGACACATGATGGATGCTTGAGAATCAGAGCTTTAGAGAAGCAAAACAACCAGGAAGGAACAGCAATGGCAAGAATTAGAAGAATTTGGACTCCTGTTCTCTCTCATGTGCACAGGGGAGGAAAAAAAAAAAAAGACTTGCTTCCTTGGATTGAAGCATTTAGGACAGAGCTCATCTGGCTTCCACATGGAATCAAATACAGGAAAAAAAAATCCAGAAAGGCACATAATATTCATGCTGAGAGCAAATACTATGGATTTCCACAGTATCATGATGATGACAATCCACATTCAGTTCCCCTGTTCACCTCCCAAGAACTGTTAGGATTGCCTCAAGGTGGTTTTTGCCTTCAAGTAGATTTTGGCACAGAACCATTCACTAGATTTTAGCACAGAACCATCCAAAACGCCTCCTAGGCCCTTATCCTGGGTGACAGTTGCTACAGAAACCATCCCTCTCCAGGAAGTTCAGATCTATTCCTCCTCATATTCATTTTCACCACTTCATCTGCCAGCTTAAAGTGTTTCACCACTCAGTAAACCCTGACAGTGTCACTAACTTAAGAGGTTGAGCCTGACATGTCTTCCCATTCCACTTTCCAAACTATTTATGCATCCATTACCCAGCACATGCTCCACTGAAGATCCAGTTGATAATTTTCTTATGAAAATCCATAAAAGCTGTACTCTACCCTATTATATTAATTGAGAAAGCTTCTTCCCTCTTGTTCTTAAAGAACTTAGAGAAACATCAGAGCTTTGTGAGGGACTCTCATCAAAGCCTCTTTGAAAGTGCCACTTTAATACCTGATCCAAGTTTACTACCTGCTTGCTGACACCTTCAAAGAGCAACTGGAGACTCATGAGGCATGGCTGGCTCTACAAAAGCATGTTGCCTCCCTCACTATCCACCCTTTATGTTCCTCTAGCAAACCTCAAACCTACCAACTTGACATGAGACTTAGAGACACCAGAAGCATCAGAAGAGGCAGCAGTACCAAAAGGGGCTTTAAAGGAGTTGAAATGATGAAATCATCGACTCTCTGGGGAAGCAGATCAAGTTCAGGGGAGAAAAATAGACAAAGGTGGCAGAGGGAAAGGGAGAGTTAAGCTGCTTTCTGCATATTCCATCTAGGAACAAGCCCCAGATGTCAGAACTAAAAGCTTTGATAATTTATCTGAAGTCTTATGAGAAACAATTTGTAAGACAGCAAGAAAAAAAGTATTTTTTACATTTACCTTGGGAGAAAAAAACATAAAAAAAGACCTGGCAGCACAATAACCCAAGCAACAAAGACTCCTATCAATGCCTCCAAATCATTAGAGGGTAAAATGATGCAGGGAAACCACAATAGCTTTTAGTGAAGTTCTTCCTCCTCCAGATTTGAAAGATCTCACTCTTCACCAGCTGCAGACACCACATATAACTCACGTCACCTCATCTCTGTTGCAGCTACTTTGACATCCCACACCTTGCTCTTGCCTTGAAAGCAGGCTACTGCGATTTATCTTGACACCCAGACATCAATTTTATTTTACAAAATCAACATGTATAAACTCCTTCACATGCACTGAAGTCTGGAAAACCTCCTGTAAATGAGCAGAGGGATAGAGCTGTTCCACATCTTACCTTGAATTCTTCTTTTGTGTTTGAAATCTGAGCCAGTTCTTCTCGAAGCTGATCTTCAAGAGCTCTTATTTTGTCATCTTTGATGTGAACGCTGAGACAGAGAAGATCAGTTAAACACATTCCCCTCACACAAGTCTCAAAAACAGACTCAAACAGAACATAAAAGCCCAATAAATATTGTTTACCACAACCCCCAGAGCTATTTACCTTTTCTGCATCCTTTCCAGCTCATGTGCAGCAGCAGCCTAGATATAAAGAGGATTAACACAGACTTAGGAGACATCACATGATTCAATCAACCTTTCATTCCACAACATTAAAAAGCCAGAATAAGTCATTTGGCCTCTCAGCACATGATTCCTCAGCAAGGAAGGGGTGAGCTTGCCTTCATGCACTTGGAAAACACCAGCATAAACCAGACAAATATGCAATTAAGCAAGGAGAAGAAGCTCTCACTGAGATTCATTTGACAAATCAGGCTTCTCTCTAGTTAAATACTTCATTTCCACCTTTGGAATGAAGAAATACCACAGAAGTAACAGAAAGTCAGGGCTCTGTTTGGTTCTAAACAGATGATTACAGGGAGGCAAGGGGTTTTTTTGTGCATTTCTGGGGTTTTAATAGAGGGATGCTTTACAACCCTTAGAATCATAGAATAGTTTGGGTTGGAAGGGACCTCAAAGATGATCTGGAACTCGAGGGAATCATGTATTAGCCTTGCTCTGCAGTTCCAGACCTCACATCTGCATTTGTATTTATGAAAGAACAGGGAGAAAGAAGAAAGTAAACTTAAATGTTAAATGGACTTTACCTGTTCATTTGTCAGAGCCTGCAACTTTTGAACTTCTGATTTCAGGGATAGGTTCATATTCTGTAAGACCTGAAGGAGAAATATTTTTATTTAGCTCATTCAAAGTGAAATCACTCCTCAGCATTTCAGGTCACTTTTTGAAGGTAGAGCAAGGGGAAAACCTCCAAATTTCTAACTAGGAGTTTGTTTGATCCAAAAAGAGCAGAAACAGCAAACTTGTAGCCAAAGGAGCTGGTTCTAAATCCAAGATTAACAGCTTGGGGGGGGTTTCATTTGGGTTGGAATGCCAATGAACCTCTCTCTGCATCACCAACCATTTGCACAGGGTTTGTTGTACCTTGAGCTCTTCCTCCTTGCTGGTTAAGTTGGCATGTTCATTGCCTAATGACTCCTCCATCTGCTTGATCTGTTTGTCCTTTTCTGCAATCCTGCACAAATGAGGAATGATGAGATATCAGGGCTAAAAGGTCTTAAAAGCAGGCAGTACACAAGGCATCAGGCTGAACACAGGTTTACATGCTGGCCCCTCTAAATCCTGCTGACAACATGCTTTGGGGATGTAAATGCTTCTCCATCCCATTAAAATTCTGTCTGCTTGCCAAAAAAATTGTAGGATGTCCTCCAACTCTGAAACACAACAACTACCCTGACTCTCATAGGGGGAAATCCCCTGGAAAACAGCCACACAGAGAGCCAATACAGATGGTTCTCATGGTTGTGCACATTCCTCCATGCTGCACCAAACCCTGCACACAGGCAGAAGCAAACAAGAGAGGAGATTCTGCCCCACATAGCAGAGGGCCACATACATCACACTCCACATCTGAGACCAGACACTGAAGGGAAATCCATAGGAAGCAGTTTCCCAGCTCTTAAGTTAGCCTTGTGAGAAGATGAAAGCACCAACAGCAACATTTCGTAGAATCATAAAGTAGTTTGGGTTGGAAGGGACCTCAAAGATTCCTTAAAGCTCCAACCCCCCTGCCATAGGCAGGGACACCTCCCACTAGACTAGGCTGCTCAGTGCCTTGTCCAGCCTGGCCTTAAACACCTCCAGGGATTGAGGAGGCATCCACAGCCTCTCTGGGCAGCCTCTTCCAGTGTTTCACCACCCTCACCATAAAGAAATTCTTTCTGATATCTAGCCTGAATCTCCCATCCATTTCCATCCGTTTCCATCCATTATTTCTAGTCCTCCCATCACATATCCTATTAAAAACTCCTATCCCTGCCTTTCTGTAGCCCCCTTCAGGTATTGAGAAGCTATTGATTTCTTTCACCAGTCCCTCCCCAAGTGGGTGGAGGAAAGGTGTTGTGTGTTAAAAACAAGTAATGCCCCCCCAAATGGCAGAGGAAAATGAATGCTTACACTTTGTGCAGTTCTTCTGCCAGGACTGAAGCTGAGGTCTGCAGAAGGGAAAAAAAAAAAAAAAAGAAAAAAAGAAAGAAAAATAAATAGCTGAAAGTGAAACAAGTCAAAGAATCATCATCTACAGCAAAGCATTTGTAAAATCCATCCAATTATTTCAAAATGGCACAGGACAATTCCAACTATTTCCTGGCTAAGGAATACTGAAGGAATACCAACAATCTGTAATGTCTCTTCTTGTACTACCCTAAGGGGAAAAATGCACCATCTCATTTGCCCTTCACCAGATCCAAATAATTCACACCAATCACCACCACTCCTATCCCAAGGGTTAAGTTCTTTAGTGGGACATTCTCCTGACAAACTATTCAGCAAAATTAGGAAAGAAAACCTTGCACAGCCCATCAGGACTCGTGTTAGGTAGCGAAACATAAACCCACTAAATGCCTTTTTCTCCCCCAACCTAGACAAAGCCTGTTTCCTATATGGTCATCCAAAATGGGGCAAGAGAGACCCATGACACTGGTTAGCAAGTCAACAAGGGATCTATGTAGACTTCTCCATTTTGATATCAGCTCTAGCAGAACTTCCATGTTCATATGGTTCTCCTCATCCATGTTCTCCTTTTACCTCCTCCAAAATCATGGATCTCACACAGCTTGTGCCCAATTCCTCTACTGCCTTAGAGTAGAGAGAACAGCATCAGGGGAGATAATAACAACAAAAAGGACTAAGTAGCTCCAGTCCTGGTAGGTCTCCTTAGTAACCAAGAGTTTCATCAACCCAGATGTCCAGCACAGCATCAAGTCCAGCCTCATCCCCTAAAGGGCCATTTTCACACCCCATTTCCATAGTGGGAAAAGGGTCCCGCATTTTCATGGCTGGTGGGGCTACATGAAGAGAACCCAAATAAACTCTTCACAGCCTCTTTGTGTAAATCAGCCTAAAACTGTAAAGTTACCCTAGGGATTTATTTCCAAAGCCCTTTTTAAAGAGCTGGGATGGAAGGGTAGCTCATGAAGATGCTTGAAATCCTGATTCTCTCTTTCTTCACTACTCTCTCCACCCCAAGGTTTAAAGCATCAGGCTCTTCAAGCAAAGCCCAATGACATTTTAAGTCTAAACCTGAACTTTAACAAGCTACATCAAGCACATTCATGATTAAAAACACAGCATAGGAACAATCTCCATTAGTGCCCATAGAAATTCAGGCTTCACTGAGCTGATTTCTGTGACCTGGTGTCTACACAAAAGCCACTTTTGGGTTTTAGTTCTCACAAAAACCAGTTAAAGTAAAATTTCAGACATTAAAAGGCATTGTGCAGGTCCAAATTTCATTTGGTGGGGTTTTTGTCCTTCTGTTGCTGCACAGTAATCACCTGGAATCAAGAGCCAGCTTTATAGGGGAGCTACCATAAGACACTGCTTCCCAACCCAATGCACAAGGAAAAAGCATGATCAGGAGGTTCCAAAAAGACTGCAAAAAGACCCAAGAACCATTGTGTACATGCAAAGCTATAGAAAACAAACATTTAAAAAGATATGATAGCTTTTGATTATAAAGGAAAGCTACAGGAGGCAACTGCATTTTTTTTCCCCAAAAAGGACAGCAGAAGCTTAAGTTTTCAACCAGTTTGGGAAATATTAGAAAAGAGGATGCTGAAAAGTCTTCACTTTCAGCATTTTATAGATCCAGCTACAAAAACAGAGAGTGATTTTTAAAAGAAAATCCATAATCTAAAGACTACAAAAGACAAGGGGGAGGAACATGCTGTACCTGGGCTGCCATTTGTGAATGAAACTTCTGAAGCTGAGCATTCAAAGCATCATTCTGCTCTATCAGCTCCTTGTAAGAAAGCACAGAGAGAAAAGCAGGCTGAGATCCACAGCGAGTCAACTTCTCCTAGGATTAGCTCTTAGCCATGATTAAGTTAGTAAGAACAGTTCCAGCATTTTCATGGCAGATACTTGGCAAAGAGGCAAATTTTTCTCCCTATTAAGATGAACCAGTTTGAGCAGAAGCACAAGAACCTCTCTATCAGATGAAAAAGTATTCCCTGCCCCACCACACACCACTTAGTTTCCCTCAAGAACTGAATCCACGTTGCCTTTCACCACTCAGTGCCAGAAGGAGATGACTTCAGAAGAGTTCAAACATCAAAAGGGACATGGCTGTTCTTCCAGGGTGTTCTCCAGACACCATAAAGTCACTTCACAGCTTGGCAAACAGCCTGAATCAGCATTTTCTTGACTTTCCCCAAGTGTTTCTCAGGTTTGGGGTGGCCAAACACCTTCTCACAACACCACATGTAAGGTCTCACTAAATAATTGATCCTAGAGCAGAACGTTTTCTCATTCTTTCTCCAGCACAGTTTTTTCATTCTTTATTCCATAAGAAAGCTTTACTAAAGCAATAATTTCAAGGCTATTACTGTGTTTTCCAGAGGCACAAAGTGAGAGAGGAATACACAAACCCTTAAGACATTGGAACAACCTTACCTGCACCTGCATTTGCATAGAGTCTTCAGCAGTAGCTCTTTTTTGCTCAGCCTCCATCAACTGCAGCATCCTCTGCTCCAGCTGCTGTTTGGACACCATTGTATCAGTGAGTTTACTGTGCAAGCTCTGGATTTCATTGTCTTTGGCCACGAGTTTACTCTGAATATCTGCAGGAGAAAAACCAGGATGTTAATTCACATGTAAATATTATTTCTGGGGGAGAAATAACATTCAGAGTAACATTTCTTTCATACAAATGGCAACAGCCAAATTACTTGGGGATCTTGGGTCAGGGCAATCCCAAGCACAGGCACAGGCNAGAAGGACATTGAGCTGTTGGAGCCAGCCCAGAGGAGGCCACCAAGATGATCAAAGGGCTGGAGCAACTGCCTTATGAAGACAGGCTGAAGGAATTGGGGCTGTTGAGCTTGGGGAAGAAAATGCTCAGGGGGTACCTCAGAAGAGCTTCTCAATACCTGAAGGGGGCTAAAGAAAGGCAGGGGTAGGACTTTTGAATAGGATATGTGATGGGAGGACTAGAAATAATGGATAGAAATTGGAAGAGGGGAGATTCAGGCTGGAGAGAAGAAAAGCTCTTTACAGTGAAGGTGGTGAGACAGTGGAAGAGGGTGCCCAGAGAGGCTGTGGATGCCCCCTCAATCTCTGGAGGTGTGTAAGGCCAGGCTGGACAAGGCACTGAGCAGCCTGATGTAGTGGGAGGTGTCACTGCCTATGGCAGGGGGGTTGGAACTTCATTATCTTTAAGGTCCCTTCCAACCCAAACTATTCTATGATCTTGTAGTACATGCCTTGTTGTGCTGCTTCATGTTCTGCTGTTCTTTTCCTGAGATAAGCCTGGATTTCCTCCCATCTTCTCTCTGCATCCTGCAGCTGGACCTTCACATCGAGGAAAGAGAGTTGAAAGGAGGTTTAATCTTTATTTTCTCAAACATTCAGAGTGCATGTCTCTGCTGCTACTCCCATAACATCTGGCAGTGAAGTCAAATTGTTTCTGGTTTCCATAAGGGCACATCAGAGAGACAGAGTGCTCTGTAATTCTCCTCCCAGAGTAGTTTAGCTTATTAATTTGAAAGGCAAATTGTGCACCAGGATTTCATTATGGGCTCTTAAGAGAATGGTTCCTGGAATATGAGTGCAGCATCTTTGCCCTCCAAGTTCACAACTAACACCAGAAGCTAGACAGGCCATGCATCATAGAAATCTACATCTAGTAATTAAAACACACCTCAGCTCTCCATCTGCCAGGGCTGGAGGCAGGGAGAGCTTTGGATAGCTAAGACATAATTGAAAATATGAATAAAAGTAATGAGCTCTGGCTTATTAACTATAAACCATGAGGTTTTTCTTCTGAAAAGAAATACGGAAGTCCTTCTCTTCTGAAGAAAATGAGAGAGAATCATCCAGAAGCCAGGCCATTTACAGTTTAATTTTTAAAAATTTAAACATACATTTAAGCAAAAGCTTGTAGATTCAGATAAATAAAAAGGCTAGATATAACAAAGAAATTCCACTATGAAGGTGGTGAAACACTGAACAGGTTGCCCAGAGAGGTTGTGAATGTCCCCTCTCTGGAGGTGTTTAAGGCCAGGCTGAACAAGGCACTGAGCAGCCTGATCTAGTTGGAGGTGTCCCTGACCATGGCAGGGGGGTTGGAACTAAGTTATATTTAAGGTCCCTTCCAACCCAAACTATTCTATTATTCTAAATCACACAAGGATATCATCTGAATGAACTACTCTCTAACATCTAACTTGGATGAAATGGGACACTCAAAAAACCAAAGTTCAACAGGCTTTTAAAAGGTATTTATCTGGAAGGGGAAGTTCCACCTCACAAGGAGGTTTGTAATCACTCAAAAACATTAAATAACACCCTATGTGAAAGGCCAAGATCAGGCTGGAAGGGGATTTGACCAGCCTGGTCTAGTGGGAGGTGCATCCCTGCCCACAGCAGGGTTTGAAACAGGTGATCTTTGAGGTCCCTTCCAACCCAAATCATTCTATGAGTCTATGAAAATAACTACCTGTACAAATAGAGGTGACAGATTTAGTGTCCAGGAAAGAACTAAGGTGTTTCTCAAATCCCTGAGTCAGAACTCAGCTCAGACAAAGCCTCAAGAGACACAGGAAACCCAAGTCACCTTTAGCTGAGCAACTCCCTGCTCTGCATTCTTCTTCTGGAGCTCTTCTTGCTGTAGCTTATTGCTCTTCTCTCCCAGCTCATTCATCAGCCTGGCATAATCCTGGCGCAGTTTGTTCAGCTCAGCAGACTGCCTAAAAATAAACATTTTTACAGCTTTTCTTGCAAGAACCACCAGTCAATAACCAGAAATACTCAAATATCAATATCAATATTGCTCTACCCCACCCACTGCTCCTTCCTAAGAAAGGGATGAAGGTCTCAGTCATCAGCCCAACAGCTACAATTCACTGAGCCAGAAACCAAAAGTCATGACCAACAGTTTCTTTAAATTGCTGGCAGACTGATGGGCTTAATTTGGACAGGATTATATAAAAAGTAAAAGAAGCTGAGTGTAAAGAAAGGTCTCATCTAGAAATTCCCATTACTTTACTCTTCCCACAGAGGATGATTGTTCTCCAACTTACTCAAAGCCTACTCCTCCTGGACTAACTGCACACAGCTCTCCGGACTACATGTTTCCTCCTGGCCTTATCTATTAATTTAGGAAGGTATCTGATGCAGTCTCTCACCTAGGGAGAGAAGATGCATTTGTAGAGCTCAAGGGAAGAATTTTAAAAGGCTTCCCCTTTTGTGTCCAAATAGAAAACATTTTACTTTTAAGTTGGCCCAAATTAAGGATTTTTCAAGATCACTGAGAGACAAGGATGTTGAAGCAAGGGCCACCAAGATGATCAAAGGACTGGAGCAACTGCCTTATGAAGACAGGCTGAAGGAGTTGGGGTTGTTCAGCTTGGGGAAGAAAAGGCTCAGGGGGAATCTCAGAGGAGTTTCTCAATACCTGAAGGGGGCTACAGAAAGGCTGGGGTAGGACTTTTGTATAGGATATGTGATGGGAGGACTAGAAATAATGGATGTAAATTGGGAGAGGGAGATTCAGGCTGGATATAAGAAAGTTCTTTATGGTGAGGGTAGTGAAACACTGGAAGAGGTTTCCCAGAGAGGTGGATGCCCCCTCAATGCCCAGAGGCATTTAAGGTCAGGCTTGACAAGGC
>VZTY01014713.1:43409-58845 GCA_013400935.1 Turnix velox | reverse complement strand
TTCTCTTCTCCAGGCTGAACAACCCCAACTCCTTCAGCCTGTCCTCAGAAGGGCAGTTCTTCAACCCTCTCATCATCTTCATGGCCCTTGTCTGGACCTGCTCCAACAGCTCAATGTCCTTCTTATGTTGAGGGCTCCAGAAGTGGACCCTGTTTAACTTGCATAATTTTCCATCAAAGAATTTTTCACACTTGACTGAAAGCACCATAAATTTGGGGCCCAGCACTGTTTTTGCAGCCTTTTGATGTTAATTAGGACTATTTCTCATGCAGGGAAAGATAACTAATTCTACAAAATTTGGTTAGGTCCTGGAACAGGCTGCCAAGGGAGGTAGTGGATGCCCCGTCCTTGGAGGTGCTCAAGACCAGGCTGGACGGGGCCCTGGGCAACCTCATCTAGTCGATGTGTTTGTTAGGTGGGCCTGCTAGGCAGGGGGGTTGGAGTTACATGATCCTTGGGGTTCCTTCCAACCCGGGTCATTCTGTGATTCTGTGATTCTGTGAAAATTCCTACAATGTATATTATACTGTTCATAACATAAGCTTACACCCAAGGATGAAGGAGTCAGATATTATGGAAGAAAAAAACTTTCTTTATAATGATGCATTACTTTTTGGGCTGGCTATTGCAGCTGTTTGGGATGCTGTAAAGCTTTCCATTCTGTAGCTCTAAAGCATCCCTTTCCCAGGCAAGCCAATGCCATTGATTAAGACAAGTGCCTCATTAGACACCTCTCCCTTCTTCAGCAGGGAGAGACCTGAGCACGTGTCACATCCTAATCTCTGGCATTACAAACAGGTCCTGCTTTTCCTACAATTAATGGTTACAGACGGATCGATGTAGATGTGAGAAAGGTCACACTCCCAAAAGCCAGACAGATAAAAGAGAGAGAAATGGAAATGAAGCTGCTTTACTCTTCCAGCCCTGTGTTACAGCTGCAGAGGCTCTTCCTCAGACTGCCTGTCTGCATTTAGGACAGAGATGGGGAGGGTTAAAATCTGCCTTAGCTGCCAGTTTACTAAATCCCAGTTTGCAAATGCCAGCCCTGAAAAGCCTCACCCTTATTATACCATCTTTTAATCACAGAGAATGTCACCTTTGTATTAAAACCATCCAGATGAGGCTAGAGGATGCCCATGGTGTCATTCATTGTCTTCCACTGAATGAAGAGGGAGACTAATTCATTGTCCTTTTGTGCTGGGAGCAGAATAATGCATGTGATTTGCCTCTTTGAAAAGATATTTAATAATCCCATTTAATGTAGAGTTAAACATTTCATTGTTTGCCACGGCTAATCCACAGATTTAAAGGGGGGGGGAAATTCCACTTTAAAGTGTAATAGAGCTTCTCTGTCCCTTCACTTTGGAATTAGTACTAAGACCATTTTTGAAAATAAGTACCAATTTGTGGAGATATTTTGCAGCCCTTATCATGAGTGAAATAAGAGGGTGCTGGGGGATAACAAATGCAAATTCAGTCAGACCAGCACAATCTCCACTTGGAGAAACCTTCTAATTAAATGGATAAACTTATTCTGAAAGATGTTCAATGAAGGATGCAGAATAGGATTATTCTACTCCATCAAGCAGCCTTTTGATGTTTAATGAAACTACAACAGCAGGTAAATGATGGTTTTGTGTTGGCTGCACACTTTTTAATGAGATTATAAAGAAAAATCCAATATATTACAAGTGGGTCAAATATATTTTTGTATCTCTGTCTGGAGAGACATCCTCCAGAATGATCACTTAGAAGCATGCAGCTGAGAGAACACTTAAATTAATGTTATTAAAACACAGAAACCACAGAAGTGTTGCAATTTACTGACACTTTCAGGCATCAGGCTGCTTTTGAATCTGTCACTGCCAGTGAATACACTCCTAAAAACAAGTAAATATTTATGGGGGCACAGTAATGAAATGAATAACAAATTCTATTGCAGTATTTTGGAAAGAAACACAACTGCCCACTCAATTTTTGATATTTCCATGCTTTTTATATCAGTATGAAGAGGAAAGCATCCCTCAAGCTTCATAAAACATGTGCTGTGCTGTGTGAGGTTACAGCCTTATTATAATTTCCAACTAAATGAGGCTTATTATTCAAATACCTCCATTATAGCAGCTCTTTGTCAATTTAAAGTAATTAATTGCATCACACCTATGTGTGTGAGGGTGATACCAGCACAAAAGTGCCTTCTGTCAAGTTGCTTCTGGTGACAGCAGTGATCAAGCTCCTCTTGACTTCAAGAGGAACCCAATTAGGCTGGATGAAAAGTGCTGTGGAAGCTCCCACCTGGAATCACCCCTGGCAGCAAGCCCACCCCCTCCCAAATCTTGTCTCTCTCTGTTGCTTCCTAAACCAAGGCCACCCAAACTGCTGAGCTGTTTGATGACAATTGCAATGGTCATTTTTCTTCCCAGCAAAACCGTGGCATTTTGACCAAAATGGGTCAATACCCACCTTCACCTTGAAACAAACAGCACCATTTCATCACCTTGAATTTTCCCCTAAGGTGGAACCTGCAGCCCTGAAACTGAGAGACATTTATCTGACACTTGTGCAAGGCAGGCATTCTGTTTGCAAAACAGGGTCTTTAAATCCTGCCCAAATGGCTGCATCACTGCCTACTCCTGTCAATGCTTCGGGTTGTGAGAAGACAAGTTGCCTGGGGGAGGTTGGATGCACATCTCAGCAGTCTGGAATGGACAGGAACTAATTGGAAATTTCACTGGGGATGAGCTAATATCACAGCACCAGGACTCAAAGGAGGGACAGATTGGATATAAGAAAGAAATTCTTTATGGTGAGGGTGGTGAGACACTAGAAGAGGTTGCCCAGAGAGGTTGTGGATGCCCCCTCAATCCCTGGAGGTGTTTAAGGCCAGGCTGGATGAGGCACTGACCAACCTGATCTAGTGGGAGGTGTCCCTTCCCATGGCAGGGGGCTTGGAACTCGATGATCTTTAAGGTCCCTTCCAATCCAAACCCTTCTATGATTCTATGATTTTAACAGCACAGGATTGTCTCCTGAGATGATGGTGTTGGTGGCTCCACCACATCACACATTTCAGAGTCCACTAAGATTTATGACTGGAGACAAATTGACATTTTCAGGCTCAGATCTATGGAATGTGGGCAAACTTTGGCTTTCACTTGCCTCTAAATCCCTCAGAGCTAAAATCAAGTCTTGTGTGGCTTAAATCATATAGATCTATGCAGTTACAACATCTATAAAACTTTTTTAGAGACTTGATGTCATCAATAATATCAATCCCAATGTTAAAAACAATGAAACTTCCATCATCAGCTTCCTGAAGTAACAGGAAAAACATGCTCACCAGGCTTGGAAATACTGAGTATGTTTTTTTTTTTAAAAAAAAAGAAGGTGATGATGCTTTAGACTCATCTCCAGCCCACCCTGCTGACTCTGGGCTCTCACTGCAGGACAAGCCTTTACAGGATGAGTCTTCCCACTTGGCTGATGGAAAGGAGCATTACACTGCAGAAAAATGGGACGTGTTGCCAAAAGCCATAAAATCACAAATTTTTATAGTAAGGAAATGTAATAGTCTTATTTAAATTCCTATTTAGACTTGGTCACTGAGTTTTTCTAGGCTTTGGTTTGGGGATTAAGACCTGGGAAGTCAATGAGAGGGAGAATATTTCTATTCACTTAGGATATTTCTATTTCACTTAGGATATTTCTATTTCACTTAGGATAAGTGCTGCAAAATATCTCCACAAATTGCTACCTATTTTCAAAATTATCTTAGTACTAATCCCAAAGTGAAGGGACAGAGAAGCTCTATTACACTAATAGATGGATTGAAGCTCTCGGAGCTGTGACAACACCTTGGCTTCTTGTCAGCAAACCTGGACAGATCTGGCTGTGACAGTTGTCCCTACCCCTTCTGCTCTGCTCTGCTGTGCAGTGTCCACCCATCCCTGTGTCTCACACCAGTATTTCACTGAGCTGGCAGGCTGGAAGCTGTGGCACTTGAAGTGCTGACACGTGTCCCCTTGTGTCACCCCTTGCTGCCGGAAGGCAGAGAGGTATTAGGGGAACAGCTGGAGGTGCTCACCCCTTAAGCCACTAAATCTGCCAGCTCTCATCTGTCAGAGCACACAGTTTATACTCTGTGTGTGTGTGTGGAACCTCAGGATTACCAAATTACTGCTTTAAATACAACACTTTAGGCTGGATGAGAAAGAAAACTGAAAAAAAAACAACTGGAACATCTGAGTACTTTGATAAAAAAACCCACATTTTTCACACAACTTAGGGAAAACACAGGATGCCTAAACTTTGCACGTAATTTAATAATATTCTTCAGGAGGAAAACAAAAAAAAAAAAAGAAAAAAGATGTTATCCGATTGCTTGATAAGTAAAAAGATGTAATCTGCTTGCTTCAAACTTTTTGAGGTCTGATCTTCATCTGTTTTAAGTCAGAGTGACTTCACTTAAGTCAAAGGGAGCCACGAAAGTCAACAGTGGATGAAGAGCTGGCCCAAGTTTGCTATTCCCTAATCTTCAGGGAAATTACAAGATTATGGACAGAATATTTTCTTTCTCCAAGATAAGGGAATATAATATCCCAAGAGTACCTCTTATCTACCCTCAATCCAATCTGGAAAGTCTTTCCTCTTTTCTAAGCTTTCTATAGAATTTCTGTTCTCTAAACGTTGCTTTCCCAAGTTTATTGGCCTTTTTTTAATGTGTTAAAGCTGTCGGTTCATTTTTGGCCTCATTCCCCCCTCAAAATTTGAAACCTGTTCTTTTTCCTGTTCTCTTCACTCTTCAGAGGAATTTCTTCCCCTCTTTTGTGGATGGAAATTCACTATTAACAATTCCCCTTTGAGACTTTCCTTTGCTGTGTTCCAGTTCCAACTTTCAGCCTTCTTAGGGTTTGTGTCAAAGAATCACAGTATATCAGGGATTGGAAGGGACCTCAAGAGATCATCTAGTCCTATAACCTTGCCAAAACAAAAAAAATTTGCACAGGAAGGTATCCATGTGGGTTTTGGATGTCTCCAGAGAAGGAGACCCCACAACCTCTCTGGGCAGCCTGGGACACTCTTCTCTCACCCTCACTGTGATGAAGTTTTTTCTTATATTTCTGCAGAACATCCTGTGTTCTAGCTTGAATTCTTGTGTCCTATTACTGGAGAAGAGACTGGTTTCATCCTCCTGACACTCACCCTTTCCATATTTATAGACATGACTGAGGTCACCCCTCAGTCTCCTCTTCTCAAAAGACACCCAGCTCCCTCNACCCTTTCCATATTTATAGACATGACTGAGGTCACCCCTCAGTCTCCTCTTCTCCAAGCTGAAGAGACCCCGCTCCCTCAGCCTTTCCTCAGAAGGGAGATGCTCCAATCCCTTCATCATCTTCATGTCCATGTGTGCAAATTGTTTCTTGGTGATACTCATCACCTTCTCACCCTAATATGTATTATAAAAGTAAACTGGATGCTAAACTTAGAGATAGGGACTGAACTCCACGTTCTTCCAATGTTTACAGTGCTGTAGTGCCATCTAGTGAAATAGCAAGAGTAAATATTCTAGTGAGTGGAATCCTTTTTTTCAGTAATAAAACTAATTCATTTTTAAATACAGTACTGAGTATCTATAGAATCATAGAATAGTTGGAGTTGGAAGGGACCTTAAAGATCATCAAGTTCCAACCCCCCTGCAATAGGCAGGGACACCTCCCACTACACCAGGTTGCTCAGTGTCTTGTGCAGCCTGGCCTTAAACACCTCCAGGGATTGAGGGGGCATCCACAACCTCTCTGGGCAACCTGTTCCAGTGTTTCACTACTCTATATAACATATATATCTTATCTCTCTCCTTCTATGAGCCTGCAAAATTCCATCTACACAATGGTCAGGTAAAGTAGATTTTTAATCTGAATTTCTTAAAAGTACCCCAAAATATTGTGTTTTCAAGGCACTCAGGATGGACATGATTGAGCATGTAGAACTTGACTCTGAAATCTTGGACAAATAGAAACAAAGGAGCTTTAGATGATGGTGCCCAGTTTGCAGACTAGACATGGAATTTCTATAATTGGCCTCAAAAACTTTTTCCCACCCTTTGCTACATTTATTGAGGAATGTGTTATTTGCCCTGAAACCCTAAATCCTGTATTGCTTCTTATTTGGAGGTGATGCTCCAAACTGACCCGAAAAGCAGCTCAAGAGCCAATGGTATCTAACAGGCAACTTCACATTTCAGCCTTCTCCATCCCCCCAAGGATTAGATATTATATTATTTTTAAAAAATAATAAATTCTGCCTTCAGGGGAAGAGAGTTTTGAGTCAGGGTCTCTCTCAATGCTGTTAACTGAAGTGTTCTAAGACTCAGTGGGGATGTTGGGGGAATCTGATGCATATTCTGCCAGTCTGGGTGAATGTACGTGCAAGTGACATCACTGAAAACTGAAAAAAACCCATCATCTGCCCAGTTCCAATTTGATTAAGGACAACATTAGTCTGAAGTGAAAATAGTTTGTAAGGTGTCATGCAGGCATTGCTTTTAAAACTAACATTGTGTCATCTCAGTCTATCTTTAAAATCCTGTAGAAGATATCACATGATGTAAAGTGCTTTCTTTTATCTGTTTCCATCTCATCTCTTGCTGCTTTCTATGATTCTGGAAAAAACTCAGCCCAGGCTCTGCTCTGGGATGGGCTGTCACTCATGGAATCAGGGACCACAAAGCCAAACTCAGCAAACAAACCTCTTTTCACCCCTCCCAGTGAGGTCTGCGACAGGCCAAACACCAAACATTTTGTCTTTTAAGCTGAATTTTCTTTGGGATGACATTTTGGGAGCACTGCTCAGTTTCCATTGTCTGCAGCCACATGAACTTTTTACAAGAGTTTTAGGTCTGAAAATCTGATTTCAGTTATTCCTACTGCTGCTTGATTTCATTTTAGGAAACTGGTATTAAATTGTTGGATATATTTACATGTCCACATTTGTTACTACTTTAACCTGGCTTGGTGCAACCTCCAATACTTCATTATCAATTAAAATAATCCCAGGAAGGAGGGACATAGGGTGTGAGCATCATGTAAAGAGGAACTCCCATAAAACCTAAGTGTGATTTAATTAGTCAATAATGGATCATTAATTACAAAGCCAGGGAAATGAAAGGCATTGTTGTGGGGGCACATAATGGAACTATTGAGAAAGAATAGATTTGTTTTCCCTGAGTGCTCGTCTGCTAAGAAAACCACCTGTGCAAATAACTGGCTCCAATGGATGACAAGCAGATTTTTTATTGCCCAAGAAAGATTTTTTGGTTTCCACGACGACGTGCCCAGGTCAAAACAGCCAATTGTCTTATTTTTCTGCAACAAACATTTCATTTCCTCTTTAAAAGGTTTCGCAAACACATTTAGAACATCTCTTAAAATATATTTATTAGCCAGAAATTATTATCCAGCAGCTTCTGCCCCCAAAATTGCTGTCTGCTGAGCAGGGACTGTGCTAGAAGTGTATGGGATCTATATCCTAAGCCTTTTGGCATTTTAAACACATGCTGTAATGCTCTTTGGCTCACAGTAACCTACTGTGAGCTCTGGGGAGAGCTAAGCAAACAGTTTAAACCTTCCACCAAAGTTTTTATTTAATTGAATTCAAGCATTTGTAAAATCATATTGAATTAGGTCATATTGCTGGGTTATCCAGCATTTAACGTTTTCACCAGTAATTGCCTGGACATCTAATTTAGAATTTAATGACATTATTTGAGGAAAAAAAAAGGTTTTCCTGATCTGAGGGCAAATAAGCTTTATTTATAGGCCCTTTCTCAGACAGAGAATGGAAAGTACAAATGTGTTACTCATTAAGTCCCACGTCGTTAGGTGCTTGGATGACTGAATCGCTGCTTCCCCAGGGTGCCTGCCCCAAAAAGTGCTGCAGTCAGCAAAAAGGGAAAAATAGGTGTTCTCATTTCCAGTGTTCCCAAGCAAAAAAAAATAATCAGTTCATCTCTGAAATAATGAAGGGGTTTTTCTATTCATTGGAAGCAGCTCTGAACTTCAGCTCTGACCACTTGCCCAAGCCCTGATGGAATTACTTCTCAGCTAGAGAAACATATGAGCAGTCAAAGCTCAGTCAAAACATCTAGTCCACCATTGTGAGATTGTGACCCAAAGGAACAGGTTGCCCAGAGAGGTTGTGGATGCCCCCTCTCTGGAGGTGTTCAAGGCCAGGCTGGACATGGCACTGAGCAGCCTGATCTAGTGAGAGGTGTCTCTGCCTATGGCAGGGGGGTTGGAACTCAATGATCTTTAAGGTCCCTTCCAACCCAAACTATTGTATGATTCTATGTTGACTTGACAAGACCCTGAGTGATGCTCAGCTGTCTCCTTCCATTCTGGGTTGGTTTCTTTTGATTTTGAATTTGCCACAGTTCTTTCTTGGAGGACTCTTCTGGCACCTCCATTCTGTTCCCACCAGGCATGGTGGTGCTGCCTCTGAGGAGGAGCGACATGGAGANAAGAGGGGAGATTTAGGCTGGATCTAAGAAAGAAGTTCTTTCCTGTGAGGGTGGTGAGACACTGGAAGAGGTTGCCCAGAGAGGTTGGGGATGCCCCCTCAATCCCTGGAGGTGTTTAAGGCCAGGCTGGTTGAGGCATTGAGCAGCCTGGTGTGGTGGGAGGTGTCCCTGCCCATGGCAGTGGGGTTGGAACTAGCTGATCTTTAAGGTCCCTTCCAACCCAAACCATTTTATCATTCCATGATTTGTCATAAACTCCAAGGGACACACCATTTTGCCTTATAGTATGAAAAATACTTAATTTCTCCTGGAATTCCTCTGTTTCCCCCATGGAGGAGGAGTTCTTAGTGCCTAACACATATTTCCAGGTCCTTTCCCTTGATTTTCCTGGGAAATGAATCTTGGCTGAATGTGCTCTCTCTCTCCCAGCAACTTTTCAACTTGTTGACTCATTTCTGCCAACCTGGACAGATGGTTAGAAGGTTTGAGGAGACCCCAGAGGTCCTGAGAGCTGGCAAAGGAGGGCAAGAGCCAGGCCAACCTGGAGCAGGGACACTAGGGAAGACTGGGAGAGGGAAAGAAAGGACTTAGGAAAATACTTTAGGTAAAAAATGATTATAGAAAAAATGTTTTGATTGTCTTTCCTGGCCACACAACAACTTTTTTTCTTTAATGTCATCAGTCACATCATCTTTAGTGTCATCTAGATGGCAGAGCACACCCTGTTCTACCTGTTGTGGTCCCAGTGACGTTACTGGAATCTCTAATCAGAGACTTCACTTTGCAAACAGGGTTTCTTTGACAAAGATTTGCATCTCTTCTTTCAGTCTGAGCCGTGTTCAGCCAAGGGGGAAGACAGAGAGAGGTGTTTTGCTTCCAGCCTTGCTCTGGAAGAGCATCTGTTGTGTACATGTGCCAGGACCAGTTGAGTTTTACTTGTAGTTCCTTGTGTCAAATGACAGACTGAGCCTTTTCCTACATGACATGATCTGAATCTAAGGGTGAATTAGCACAAAGGAGGATTCATGCAGCAGCAGGGGGTGGGACAGTGGGGACTGGACTGTAGCCACGGGTCTGGAACAGTATGAGGATACTTAACAGCATTTTATGATCACTTTGGAAAATAAAGTGTAATAATCACCTTTTAGGCTGTAATTTGAAAGTAGAGTGCTGTGTATAAAAATAGGCAGCTGTATCAAACACCTTTTAATGCATATATTTTTTGGAAAGGATTCTCTGAGCATAGCCTGTATAATTTCTCTTCTCTTCCCCTAAACTTTCAGCTAAAAGACATTTTAGAAAGACTTACTTGGTTTGGTAATGGTATATAAATACCAGGCACGCCCTACTGAGACTTCTTTAGGACAAAAGCTGAGTATAAAGTGCTTAATAAAGGAAGAATTATTCTTCACAGATTTCTGCTTCAGATATCCTGCTATTCCCAAGCAGAGAAAGAATAACAAATTAAGGCTTATGAGGGGAGGCTGAAAATGAGGTAGTGAGAGGAAAGGGCTGGTGGAAGTTGAGAGAAATCCAGTATTTCCAAATTTCAGACATGTTTGCTCAGAGCACACCTTTTACTTTGAACATCCCTTGCACACTGGGAGAGGCAATGAGTGTGGAAGGGGCTTGTAGGATTAGCTCTGTCCTACCCCTACCTCCAGCCCCACTGATTTAAACATTGTACACACCAGTGCAGAAAAGGTATGGTTTTTTTCTTCACCCTCATCATTGATTAGTATCTACAGGTGATGTGTTAATCATCATTCAAAGGAAAGGTCAAATTCTATGAACACTGACATGGGAAAAATCATAAAATCATAGAATGGTTTGGGTTGGAAGGGACCTTCAAGATGATCTTGTTCCAACCCCCCTGTATGGGCAGGGACACCTCCCACTACACCAGGATGCTCAATGCCTCATCCAGCCTGGCCTTAAACATCTCCAGGAAGGGGGCATCCACAATAATCAGAAGAACTGATAAACCTTTAAGTTTTCTGGAGTGCACACCAGCTTAGTTTAGTTTTCAGCCAAGTCTGAGCTGAAGAAGGTGAGGCCACTCTCCCATTGTGGCACTAGATGGCCCCCGAGAGACAAGCTGGTGATTTTTTTTTGTTTGTTTTTACAAATTGAGCTTTCTAATAATAATATTAACTTCCTTGACTTAGAACTTTGTCCAATATTTCTCTTCTCTACTATTCATCCAGTGCTTTTTGCATTTCAGCTTTACCTTCACAGGTATCTTGATGGTTGTTGTTTTGCTTGGGGTTTGTTGAAGCAGAGGGAGAAATTGGGGCAATGCCATGGTCTTGGAGCAGGGATTGAGAGTTAGTGGCTGTCACAGGACAACACTGTGGAACAAGGAGCCCTTTCCTGATTTCCACCAAAGCATTCATCACAACTCAGAGAACAGAGCTAGCTTAGCTGGGAGCCAGCTTAACTGGCACTAATTGGTTTCTCTTGGCTGCTCATGTCTCTTTGGAAGTCATCTTCATGCTCTTTTTCACAGAGAAGAGCTTACATCTGGTCCTTCTGAGAAACTCACAGCAGCCTCACCCTTTCAGAAGGCAAACTGCTCCCATCCAGTTCAGATTTTCAACATAAATGGTCTTTGTAGGCAGCAGAATGCTCTTAAAACCTTCCCCCTGGTGTGCTGTGGTGATGAGACACAAGTACAAGTGTTGTCAGTAACCCCCAGCTCCAAGTTCCTCAGAAAATCTGAGGGATTTAGAAGCCTAAACAGAAACAAATAGAAACCTCATTTCCTCTCTGTGAAAACAGGGAGAGGAGCATACTTTCCAAACACAGCACACACTTACAGTTCTTAGGGAAAGCTCCTCACATGGGGAATATCTCATGGAGAAGTAGCTTGGTTTTTGTCCTCCTGAGTATGTAATTGGTGGCCTGGACACATCCAGTGATGTGGAAGCACTGGCAAAATACCTTTTAGAGTTCTGTCTCTATAATGATAGGTTTTGGATTCTGAGTAAAATTTTATGAAGATCAAAGTCATGGAGAACACTGGTTTCTAGCCCATTTCATGATGGCTGTTCCATAAGGCCAGGCTGGACAAGGCACTGAGCAGCCTGATCTAGTGGGAGGTGTCCCTGCCTGTGGCAGGGGGGTTGGAACTTGATGATCTTTAAGGTCCTTTCCAACCCAAACCATTCTATGACTTTATAATTGTTGGTCTCAGGAGCTTTTATGCTCCTTGAGCATGGCTGCTCCTCCTCCTGACCCTTTCTCTGCTCCTACTCCCCTGTTTCTCCAGGAAGGAAAGTGCTTGTGAGGCAGGAGAGGCTCAGGGATGAGGCTGTAGCAGGACCCTGGTGTCCAAGCATCACTTGTTGTTATCTCTGCCATCAGAAATTGATCTTTTGCAATTTCAGTGTTCGGTGTAAGAAGAAGTGTGCCTCTGCAGCCTCCTCCATGTACAACCAGAACTTAAATTCTTTCTGTGTAGTGGTGAGACAGTGGAAGAGGTTGCCCAGAGAGGTTGTGGATGCCCCCTCAATCCCTGGAGATGTTTAAGGCCAGGCTGGATGAAGCATTGAGCAACCTGGTGTAGTGGGAGGTGTCCCTGCCCATGGTAGGGAGGGTTGGAACTTGGTGATCTTTAAGTTCCCTTCCCACCTAAACTATTCTATGATTCTACTTTACACTTGAGGCAGGTTGTCTTAGGTGTTTAAGAAGGTTTTGCTGAAATGGAACCTATGATAGCCCAATTTGCCCAGACGGACTATTTAACACCAAACTAAGAGCATCATCACTGATCATTTGTGGAATTGCCAGCAACACAAATATCATGAGGAAGCACCATGTAGAAAATCTCAGTTTGTACTGAATCCATGTTGGTGATACTCTTAGAGATCTAGAGCAGAGATGATTAGGGAATTGGAGCATCTCCCTTCTGAGGAAAGGCTGAGGGAGCTGGGTCTCTTTAGCTTGGAGAAGGGTAGACTGAGGGGTGACCTCATTCATGTTCATAGATATGGAAAAGATGAGTGTCAGGAGGATGGAGCCAGGCTCTTCTCAGTGACCTCCAATGCTAGGACAAGGGGCAATGGGTGCAAGCTGGAACACAGGAGGTTCCACAGAAATATGAGAAACAACTTTGCGAGGGTGAGAGAAGAGTGTCCCAGGCTGCCCAGAGAGGCTGTGGGGCTCTTCTCTGGAGACATTAAAACCCTTCCTGGACTCCTTCCTGTGTGGCCTGATCTGGATGTTCCTGCTCTGGCAGGGGGATAGGACTAGATGATCTCTTTGAGGTCCCTTCCAATCCCTGACATTCTGTGCTTCTGTGAGACGTTGCAATAAAGAACAACAGCTCCTCATCTACAACAAAGAAGATTTTCTCATGTCCATCATTAGATTAGGCAATACCAGCATATAAAAAAATTAAATTAACCATTCTGAGGGAAGAGGGAGAATAAAACCTTATTTTGCTGTACATTTAAGCTTAGAAAAGCATTGCCCAGTAAAACGATCACAAGCTCTGAGCCTTTCCAAGCTCAGACAGGAAACACCTGGACCTCTGTGGTAAAACATCACTGGGAGCTCACTGTACTCTTTGGAACAGATCATTTTGAATTGTTAATAAATATTCATCCTTCTTGCAGTAAAACACTGTGTGTCCAGCACTATAAACAGTGATGGGTCTAAATTAAATACATGCAACGTTAGTCATCTTGAATTTTTATTTTTTTTTTATTCCCCCTAAAAATTAAATCTCAACTTCCCCTCCAAGAACATCTGAAGTTTTAAAACCTTAGAGCCCCAGAAGATAATTCTAGCAGATATACAATTTACATTTCTCTGTTTCTGTTATATTTATTCTTTGTTAACACATTCTCCCATCTTTTCTAAATGGCTCATTATAAAGCCCACTAAAATGAAGCCTTTGTTTCCTTTCCTGGGAAAAGCCTTGCACCTTGGCAAACATATCCCTGTGGGCTCATACAGGAATTCACTGTCGCCCCCCCCCCAATGCTCTCCATTTGAAAAACAAATCCCGAAATGTCCCTAATTATGGCAAAGCCAAAGGGCAAAATGCAAATTGGATACAAATCCTCAGGCCTTTCCTCAAGAAACCACTGGAAACAGTGCCTATCTCTTTTTGCTGCTCTGCTGTAACTTGAGTTTGTGACACAGAGCTCCTCAATTGAGAAGGATTTCATCCTTTTAGGAATAAGAAGCTGATTATTGCAAATAAACCCTGAACTGAGCAAAGACCTGAACTTTCTGCTGGGCTGAAGATGTTGCCAGGAGATGCAGCTGAGAGAAGATCCAGAGATGATTCCTTCAAGGTCCCAATAAACAAATCTCACACACATCCTGCTGCACAGGCTTAAATGGAAGTTTAATCTTATACAGCTCAGATCTGGGGGCTGTTTCCATGTTTCTCTTGCCCAGCTTTTTTTTTTTTTTAATTTTTTTTAAAGCAGGCTTGCTAATAATGCTGTATTTCTGTGTCTCAACAGCTTGCATTGTTTAGGTTAAACATAAGCATTCACTGATTTCCTACTAAAAATGCACTGCCTGTGGAAAATTAATATATTTTTTTTCTGACTTTTCTCAAAGCGTTTTTAATACCCAGAAAAACAAGATACCATAAATCTAAGGAAAGAAAAGCTGCTTTCAATTGAGCAGGGAAGAAAAAAAAAATTAAATATATAAAAGACCGTGTCTGTTGTGCATGTGTGTCAACAGCTTTCAAAGCACCAAAAAAGCAATCCCAAAAATTGTTCTGCTCACACAAAAAAACATTTCCCTTGGTGAGAACTCCACAAACACTGGAGTGGCCTTAAAACTTGGCTTCTTATGTCTGTCTGTAGCTCAGGAAAAGAACCCTCCTTGTTTCTATTTTCTCAATGTGCTGAAAAGGAGAAGGTGGCAGCTGGAATTCTGCTGTGAAGCTCCCCCAAACAAACACCCAAAAGGCCCTCCCCACCTGCTCTGCACAGACTTCAGCTGTGGAAAATGCCAAATCTCCCAAAGGGAAAGTGTCAGGGAATGTTTATGAGGACCTAAAAGTCAGTGGGATCTAGATTTACTTATTAAATATCTATTGCTTTGTCCCCTTCTGTCCCATGGAGGGTGTTTATTTAGTTACAGTGAGATGCAGGATGTGGGCAGAAGGAGAGATGCCAGCCTTGGTTATTACCACTGTCCTAGAGGGCTTGTGGCCCTGGAAGATGAGCTTGGTGGCCTTTCTAAGGGTCACTTCTTATGGGACCAGCTCTTCATCTGGCTGCCTTGGAGTTCTTTGCCTGACCCAGGTCACCAACATGACTTCCATCATCTGTTTTGGGTTCTAGAGGGGCTGAATGACATCTGGAACATGCAGCACTGCTCACAGACTGCCTTTGAAGAAAAGTCAGTCATTCTGTGGGAGTACAGAGAAGCCACAACACCCAACAGTATGATAAATGATAGCATCATAAAATGGCCCAGGTCACCAACATGACTTCCATCATCTGTGTTGGGTTCCGGAGGGGTTGAATGGCATCTGGAACATGCAGCATTTTGGGGAGCCCTCAGCACTGCTCACAGACTGCCTTTGAAGACAAGTCAGTCATTCTGGGGGAGCATAGAGAAGCCACAACATCCAACAGTATGATAAATCATGGCATCATAAAATGGCACAGGTTGGAAAGGACCTTTCAGGTCATCAAGTCCAACCATCAACCCAACTCTGACAAAACCTACCACTAAACCACATCACTAAGCACTGCCAATGGGGTCTAAATGACACTGGATACAAAAACATCAAAGTGTTCCCACTGATTCTTATTATGAGTGGGTCAAGAGCTAGAAAAGGTTATAGAATTATAGAATAGTTTGGGTAGGAAGGGACCTTAATGATCATCTACTTCAAACCCTTCTGCCATAGGCAGGGACACCTCCCGCTACACCAGG
>VZTY01014713.1:9119-21759 GCA_013400935.1 Turnix velox | reverse complement strand
CAGGCTGGATGAGGCACTGAGCACCTGGTGTAGTGGGAGGTGTCCCTGCCCATGGCAGGTGGGTTGAAACTAGATGATCTTTAAGGTCCCTTCCAATCCAAACCATTCTATGATTCTATTCTATGAAAATGTGCATTTTCACATTACAGACTTATGCTGTTTGTCCCCCAAAAATGGGATATGTTGACAAAGCAGGTTACCCTGAAGAACCATGGTTAAATTTTCTAAATGGATCTATTTTGTCTGGTTCAGACACTGAAAGAAACATAATTGACATGTCAAGGAAGTGTCAGTGGTTTTATTTTTGTAAGCACAAACAGGGCTACACGTGTGCTATTCAGGACATCACCCAGTGCCATTTAACAGAGCTTTAAAACTCCCATTTCTAATAACTTTTAATTTAAGCCTTAAGCTGCAATGACTTTGAAATAACAAGCTCACTGCAGATAAATGACAGTTGCCTCAAAACTAACAATGCAAATTCACTCCTCTCTCTCTCTGTGTTAGCTTTCTGGCCCATTTCTGAAAGAAAACATCACTCTGCTTTAAAGAAAGCAGCTGGTTTGTATTTCTGAAATTTGCATTATCTTTTTCTTGGAAGGGGCTCATCAGCCTTGGGTTAAGAAATCTGGAAATGCTTCCCTGAATATTTCTGAGCTGATTCCCCTCAGCATGTTTCCTCGCTCCGACTTCAGGAGTAAGACTGGCCATGTGGTCACGATTTATCCTGGATTTCCATTAGCAGAGGTGAATACTCTGAAAGCAGGATTTCAACCCAAATGTTTTGGGATGCAGTTCTCAAATATTAATTTTGGTACTGTTTCAGGATATAGTTCAGGCTTGATGAGGATCTGAGCAACCTGATCTAGCTCAAGATGCCCCTGCTCATTGCAGGGGGGGTTGGACTAGATTGTCCTTTAGAGGTTCCTTCCAATTCAACACATTCTATGATTCTCAAATATTAGCTATGCTACAAGTGTTCCTTGTGTCCCTACTTAATTCCCATAGGATAAAAGGATTAGAATTTTTTTAATTCAGTTGTGGTTTTGCTGTGGATTTCTCCTTCTTGTTAACAAGTTTAACCATGCAAAGTTCTTCTGCCAGGGTGTTTTTCACCCTCTTAAGGATTTTTAATATCAAGTCATTAAATCTTAATAGTTCCACTGATAGTGATTGCTTATTAGAAGTATCAATCTGTACTAAAAAACCCCACTGTCATCACACAGGAGTTGTAGACCATCCCTTCATCTTGTGTAAGACTTCTACTGAAAGCAAAGTAACTCTAGTTTTTGCCAGAACAGAGCTAGTCCCATGTGATATGGGATTATAAGAGGGGTTGCAGGAAGATTTAGCTATTGCAATGGGTAAATGTCCTTTCATTGTATGTTTTTTTAATTGTAATTGAAAGAAAATAAAAATCCCTTTGTAAAATGAAATAACCAAAACTCAGGAGACTAATTGTTGAAGGCTGAGAATGTCCACTTGTATTTTGCTTTTGTATCAATGTAGGTGTGATGTACTCTTTGTTGGAAGCAAAAACGCTTATAGGGATAGGTGAGAAACAAATTAGGATGTAAATTCTTCAATTATTGCTTTGTGCAAGCACCAAGCAGGTTGGCCAGCATCAACATCTAACAGCCTTCAGGCCCAAGAGAGAGGGTTTATGACGGCCTAAGGTTATGCTGGTGCCACTTTGTGTCTGACCACATTAAAATCAAAAATCATAAGCTAAGCAGAAGTAGGTTATTAAAGCTTTCTGGAATTACTTGAAAACGCGAAAGCTAAGCAGAAGTAGGGAGTATCAGGGATTGAAAGGGACCTCAAGAATTCATCTAGTCCAATCCTCCTGCCAGAAGAGGAACACCTACAGTAAGTCACACAGGAATGCATCCAGATGGTTTTTATACCCTGGTAGAAAGGGTGTGAAGAGTCAGAAATTTATCTTGATCAATAAATGCTATCTCGCATTCTAAAATTTATGGGGAAAAAAACAGTTGAGAGGTTGCTTTATTCAGATTCCCAATAGACAGTTGCAGAGATGATCTTAGAATGGTTTGGGTTGGAAGTTCTCCAGATCATCTAGTTCCAACCCCCCTGGGCAGGGACACCTCCCACTAGATGAGGTTGCTCAATGCCTCATCCAGCCTGACCTTAAACACCTCCAGGGATTGAGGGGGCATCCACAGCCTCTCTGGGCAACCTCTTCCAGTGTCTCACCACCCTCACAGGAAAGAACTTTTCTTCTATCCAACCTAAATCTTCCCTCTTCTAGTCATCACCAGTAATGTTTAAGAACTTTCCAAATACATATATCACACATAGAGGGAGTATATTTAGCCTGCAGGACAATGAAATCCTATACAAGTGGTGAGAGGTAGGTTCTTGGGGCAGTTAATGAAAGGCAGGAGTGAAAAATGATGTTCCCTGTTGTTCCCAAGTATTAATCTGGCAGAATAAACCAGCTAACTATCTTATCTAGCCATTTACCTTGTGTAAATTGCTATTAGAGTTGGTAACTCCTTTTATCTAGCACTAACAACTGTTACATGAACCAGCTAATGCAATGAAGAATCCAGCTCAAGCCCAACTTAAATAGATGACAGCTTGGCCATTTACTTTCTCACAAGTTGGAACAAAGCCATTGATTTTTATTTGTGAAAACATACTGGCTGTGTGTGTCTTCGAGTCAGATGGAATGCTCTTAGGGCAACAAACCCCCTTAAATATTTCAGCACAATTGGATTACAATTATTTTGGTGTGCTGAGCCCTGGAGACACTGATGTATCCATAGCAAAGCCAAGCACAATAAGATCCTGGGATGGGATCTTTTTTCCTAAAAAAAAATACAAACATATATTTTCAAAAACTCCTAAGGGTAAGATATATCAAGCCTGCAGATCTATTCTGGGGAAAGTAGTAAATCATAAAAATTGTGTTCTGAAAGTTGTGCTCAAGGTGTGTGTGGATATTTACAAGTTAATGTAATAGATTTGGTGGTCAATAGTTGGCTTATGTAGAATTAGTCATTTAACTACTTGAGGGATGCTGGAGCTTGATAGAAACCAGACTAATCTTTAATAATACAGATTTAAACTTGCCTTGTTATGGTCTCCATGAGAAGCAGAGAGTGTAGGGAAGCAGAGCTCAGAAATTGAGAAGCTGATTTTTCATGGAGCATTTCTGTATTTGGAATATTTCTCTAACTGTCCTCTAAAGAAGACAAAAAGCACCTGATGGCTTTGCTCTAGGGGAATGTAAATTGTCCTAATTTGCTATTAGTTAGCAAGGGAGGGTTTGAAAAATTTTGGCATACACTTAATTTTGTTTTCTATATTTTTTTCTCTTTTTTTGGATGAGTTATTCAGAATTTAATGGATTTTAATACTTGATAAGTATTACCATAATATGCAGAACACAACAGAGAAACCTACAAGTTCTGTTGTTAGATTCCTTCTCCCAATTACTTATTGCTAGGTTTACCAATCAAAGTTGTGGTTCTGAGAAATATATCTATTTTCTAGTTAGTACAATTCTAAGATACTCTACACCTGAAGAACAGCAAAAAAATATATCAAATATTCCATTTAAACTATCACTTTCCCGAAATGCTCAGTGTGTTAAGTCTGACAGGTTGGTACAACCACCCTGGTGACTCCCATGATGCTCCATGAAGGTTTTAGGTGAAAATGTCATCTTTTTATCAATTAGTACACTGCTTACAACCTTTTTTTTGAATGGTGTTGCTGAGAGAATATAATTGCTTGGAGGAAGTTGTTACTGCTGTTTCCCTCTTGTAATATTACATTGGTTTTTTTACACTTCCTCTTTCTTCCTTTTTGGTAACTTGTTTTAATGAACAATAGAGATGTAAAAAGGAGAAGAAATGAAACAGTGTTCTGGATCATTAAGAAAAGCATTCATGGCATTAGCCTAGCATATTTTTAAGAAAATATCATGATGTTACTCATTGACTGCAACACACTGCAGTCAGCAAATGGGTAAAGAAGTGACTGCAGGTTGAGTTATCAGATCATGCTGAAGTCTCAGTGACTTCAGCTGAAAATTATTTCAGTCTCTGCCTGTTGGAAGTCAGAAGGTTTGTGTTTTTCACTTCAGTGAACTTAGTGTAAATAACAAACATCACTGTTCAGTCAGGACTTGAAAGAATTCCCTACACTTCAGGGCAGGACTTGCTGCACAGATCTTCCTTCTTCCCTTTGCCCTCCTGTGACAGTTTTATATATTTTTCTTGGGCTTTTTGAATTCAAAATAGTGCAGAAATTTCACATAAATCTTTCCTGTACTCATGTTTGAGCTGTGTGCTTTTCTTCCATATTCTGAACTGCAGGGTTAGGTGGGAGCAGTGGTGGAAACAACAGGACAATCTTATTTTAAGAATTAATAACTTGTTTTAGTTTCCTTGGAGGAGAGTCAAGGAATAATTCTCTTGGACAGAGAAAATTGTGTGGTTTTACCCCATGGCTTTTACCTTACTGAATGATGTCAGTCACTTTTCCTTAAAGCATTTCAAGGGGAAGATCAATTCCTGTGTCTAATAAACCCTCTGTGTGGGTGATTGGGATTCTTCATAAGCAAGGTTCTTACCAAGGATCACTAACAAATCCTCTATCTTTGTCTTCACTATATATTTCCATCCTAATAAAAGTCAGTGGGGATATTAAGCATCAGAAACTGTTTGACATCAAGAAGAGCAGAAGAAAATCTGGCCTAAGTACTCACTCATTGGATTCTGTGCTGTCTTTTGAGCAGTTCATTGATGATTTTTGTAAAAAAAAATCTGTTTTTTATATCCATAATGAATACTTTAATTCTATAAGGGCACACTGTGTGTATCTATATATTTAAATATAAAACCAGGCTGATTTTATTCTGGAATTGTTTCTATTCTCCTGCAGAAGTCTCCAAGAGACACTTCTTTCCATAGAGCCCAAACAGAATATTTAATTACTGAGGCTCCAACATGACACAGACCAATAACAAACAAACCATAATTCTTCTCCTCTTTCATTAGCTTCATATTGTTGTAGATCTCTCCAAGCCTGGAGCTACATCAGCATAAACTTTTGCAATTAATAACAAATTATTGCTGTATACTTGTAATTAAGCAATATCTAGTGTTGTGTGAATTATTGTACCCCTCAAAGTCCTGCTCTGCAGAGCTTCATGCAGAGATTTACACTAATTTTGCCTAGAAAGGGCTGGGTGGCTTTTGAGGAGAGAGAAAAGCAATACCTCAGGCTGCTTTGCATCTGATTTTTTTTTTTACAACTGGGAAAGATTACACTGATCCTCACAGAAAGGAGAGGCTAGTTGTGATGCACAGCATTTTTTTGATGGTTACCACTCATTTTTTGTCAGGGAGAAGAAAGGAGCAAATTGTCCATCTGCTTTTAAATAGGATTGTCAACATACTGTATTTCTAAATCAGCTTAAATCCATTTGGGCTATAAATGGAAACCATGCTCTTGGTGTTTCTGGTGGGAATTAGTTAACTAAGTGCTAAAATTTGCCAAACTACTTTTTTATACAGAGAGGAGAAAAAAAAAAGGAGCTTTGTGAATCAAAAGCAGTGTTGAACTGCATATAAATAGGTTTCCCAAAAAACCTAAGCCTTGTAATCACATCTTGATAGTCTAATACCTTGTATAAAATCCAGAATCTATTTTCTGCATCTGACAGTGTTTACAACATGGAGCCTGATGTCTGCCTGCCCATAGTTACTGCTTCTTATAATTGTTTATGGCCAAAAAAACTCATCTGGCTTCCTATTTATGGCTTGAAGAGGTTTTTTTATCAGTCAGGTGAGCAGCAAGTAAATAATTCCAATCACTTTGTGTGAAACAGGATGCAAAGGAAGGACTTTTTTTTTTGGGGGGGGGTGTCATGTGGAACAGAATGTAAATTGTCAAATACTTGTGAACTTGCATCAGGCTCAGCAGGCAGGGGAGGATCATCCTGCAGAGTCTGGACCTCCTGTGCAAGGGCAAAGCTGTGTTTATTCCAGTGCTGCCTTCTTTTTATGGCTGTGGAGGTGGAAACTGCCTGAAACCAGAGCAGAAATCTCAGCTGCACGCAGGGCAGATGCTGGATAAGTATTTTTAGTGCATTATCTGAAGCAAGAAGGCAAAAAAAAACAGAAGAGGAAGGGAAGTTTTTAGACACTGGGTAAACTGTTGCCATTAGAGGAGAGAACTTGAAGGGATGGATGCTCATGTGAACTGGACTTGGCTGGATGGAGCCTCCCTGGTGTTTCAACCTCTAGATCCCCCATGGCTATCCTGACCCCATATCCCCCAGGTATATTTATATCCTGCAGGGTTTCCAGTAGATTATCAGGTGCTTGTTTGGCTTTCAGCTGGAGAGGCCCTTCAGGGGAGAGGAGACACCTTTTCCTATCTGCTTGACAGCAGTAGGTTTGATGGATGTGATTTACAAAGAGGGAGGAGGAAAGAAAAAAAAAAAATGGAGTGAGTGCTTGGAGATGATTGACAGGAGCAGTAAATCTAAGCCAGGCTTTGAAGATAAATAATAAATGGTGGAGCACACGCAGTGTTAGCCTTTCCCTCTCTGCTGAGGCATTTTTGGCTTGCAAGCAGTGCCCTGACTTCTTCATGTGCTGTTGAAAAGTCAGCATATGGTTATGCTCAATGAAAACAAGTCAGAATGGCTGTCAGATGAAGGCAGATTAAAACCATAAGAGAAATCTGACCCTCTAAGGATGCTGTGGCACCACTGCCCTCTCTCACTCTGCTCTGAGCACCACCATCACTACGTGCTGAGATCCTTCTTGCAGGAGCACACCCTGGCAGTGGGATAGCAGGAAATAGTTATGTTAACAATGATGTATGATTTCCAAACCCTTCCCACCAGAGACTTTGGTATCAATGTGATTATTTGCTGTGAAGAATGCTATCATTGTGTGGCTAACTGCCTGGTTTTTGTGAGGAGGATGTTGTCCTGACACTGATAATACCTTCTTCTTGAGGAATCAGTAGCTTAAACTCTGCATCACTCCTGGTAAACAAGTAAACCCCCATGTAATCCAGTCTGACTCATCTCTCACTGTTTGCTTTCGTAAGATTGTCCTCCTTTGGGGCTTTTGCCAGCCTGCCCTGTAGTTGAGGGCTCCTCCTGCCAAATAACATTAGGTGGGAAAGCCTCCTCCTCTGCAATAATCATTCTCCAAATCCTCTGCCAAAATTTCAGGTGTTTTACAGGACAAACCAAAGAGAGATCCTCTAGAAACCTAAAAAACTTTGCACTTAGCAAGGATTATTTTAAATAGAAGAATTAAGGGATGCTATATATAATATCAGGTGGTGTCCAGTCCAATGGCTGGAGCTGTTTTCTAGATGCTGAGCTTTGTAGGTATATATTGAGTTTGCTAGAACAGCCACCGATCCTAAATTCCTCAAGAAGGTTGATTTGGGACTTCAGCAGTGGGACCAGCCTTTAACAGATTGCTGACCCTGCTTTTCTTCAGAAAATACAACATTTGAAATAATAAACTTGTAAGGAAATGACTGTATTAGGATCAGAAAGACTTAGGCATGAAGTGCTGTTGAATTATTGTGTTAAAACAGTTGGAAAAAAAACCCTCTTTCTGTACATGTGCAGTATATTATGGATCCTAAAATGTTATAATTCAGTTTTCTGCTACATGGGATGTTAATAAGCCAGACAGCAGGCTGTGGCCAAGACTATTTGTATACCAGTTGAGTGCCAGTCCCAGGGTTGGTGTTACAATCTGATAAGTCTTTCCTATCTGATTTCCATGACTGTGGGATATGTGATATGCATCCTGCTTCACTCTGTTAGATCATATGTTGAAGGTCTGTTGCAGCATTTGCTGAATTTTTATAGAAGAAAAAAAAAACCCTCTAGGAAATGTACTGATTCTCTGCTAATGTTGAGCCAAATATGCAAAGCTGATAACATTTAGCAAGCCCTTTTACCAAAAAACCCAAAGGGGAAGCAATGTGTTTGGTAGCAAATCTGATCTAACAGTTGACTTCTGTGGAGAAACTCCAATTCCCATTTAAAAGAATCAAATCTTAAAGTCTGTGCAGGGATTTAGGATGAATTTGTTGTATGAATAATATAATGAATAATCAATTAAGGTGATTTAATAGAAAAAAGATGGAATACAGAAGAGAAAAAGAGAAAAATCTCAGGAAGGGTTGAAAAGCATGACTTTTTTTTTTCAAGCCAGCTTTACTAAGAAGGAAGTTATGGAGTGAAGCAGTTGAAATCCTTTGAGCACAAGTATGCAGGGCTGCTCTGTGCAATGCTCTCAAAGGTTAAGTTGTTTGGTGTTGGGTTATACATCACGTTGCTGCTGGGGGGGAGGGAGAACCAACTACTCTCTTTTTCCAGCTCTGCAGCCAGACTCTTTCTCTAAACAATTTCCTGCACCAGGTTCACGTAAGAGACTAAATTGTTTCTAATACAAGGAATGTAGTTAACCACAGCCGATAGACAAATACCTTTTCTTATCACTAATGGATTACAACACTTGACTGCAAAAGCAATTTAAACCTTACAAATGGCACATTCAACTCCCTAACAGCAGTCAGACAGGGGGAATTGTTGTTACAGCGGCTTTTCATTACATCTTTTCATGTTAGCACTGCAAATTGATTGTGCTTTTTTTAAAAAAGAATCTGTGATATAGCTTTGCTTCTTTTATCCACTGTACCTTGGAAAATGGTAGTTGCAGGAGCAGNTTAAGGTCCCTTCCAACCCAAACCATTCTATAACTCTATATTCTGCAGGTTTTCATGCTGTAAAAAGCATTTCATGCTTAGCAGTTCCTGTTGACACTCAGCAGCAAAGCAGTGATGGATCAAAACCAGTTTGTGTTTAGAGTGGGGAAAAGAGTTCACTGTATTTTTGTAAGTATTTGAGACCTCACAGAGATGAGAGTCATCCCAGTGTGATTAAATGTTATAGCTAAAACCTGCAAACATGGATGTATGTAACAGCAATCCCCAAACTTACACAGGATTTGGGCAAACTGATTTGCCTGGCCTGATGTAGCTCAGGGCACAGGGACATCAGAAGGGCAGGTTCAGACCACAAAAGGCTCATCTTTTTTGGACTCAACACCCTGTAGTTTGCAGAATTAGTCCTTCCTCCTCTTATTTTGGTCTGGCCTCTTTTATTTCTGTGAAAATCCCTTGTCTGCAAGGGAAGAAGCTACCACTTGCTGTGCTTCACCTGAGGCATCATATGGATAGGCAACCTTCTCCTATCATCTTTCTGGATAGAGAAACATCTTCAATTTCTTCATGTTTTTGGTGAAACAGGCCATCAGACAGGCTTGGTGTAGGATGAGATCATGTGGGAACTGATCTATGTAAACTCCATGGGTGTCCAGGGTTCTCCGATATCAGTCATCTTTCCCTGGAGCTCCCAGTGGGGGCTGTTGCCCGGATGGTCCCTCAGGTGCATCAATTCTCCATCTCCCTCTTGCCAAAGCAGAATGTGTCTTACCCAATGAGACCTGCTCCAGCCCCCACCAGCCCTCTTCTAGCTCATTTTCCTCTTTTAAAGCCTCATGTCTAGGAATCATGGTCAGATGTTTCTACATCTTTCATCACAAAGTTCTTAGCCCTTGGAGAAACTGAGTTCAAAGAAAAACCTCTCGCATTGTTTGGAAAATTCTGGGCTTGAGACATCTGCCTTTTTCTGCCTTTCCTCAACAACAGAGACCAAGTCTGTGGCAGTCCAATTTTTTAAAGCAAAAATTACTTTGAAAACATATTTTTAATGGGATACAAATATTCATCAGTAGATTTAATATAAAACTATTTAATTTAGGCACAAGAAAATACATACTGGGATGAAACTAAGTCTAATTTCTTCTGTTCATTTCAAATGCTGTCCCAGGAAAAGGAAATCTTCAGCCACATTTGTAAGACTCAATGTCTGAGAGATTTTTATCTTCCCAGTGACTTTGGGAACTGAGTGTGCTAAAGGAATGATCTTGTGATGAGCAAACAAGACAGTCTGTGTCTGCCCCTTGCAGCAGCAGTGCCTACAGGAGTTTTCCTTCAGGCACTGGGGATTCCAGGCTGAATCACTGGATATAAGGACATGTGGTGCTCTCTGGGAATTTTCTGGTATTAATCAAGTGCCATTCTTGCTTCTTCTATACTTATCCTTACTCAAAATCCTAATTACTAGCAGGTTTTCAGCCACATAATTGCATCAGTTTTACAGTAAATCTGTTGCAATAGTATATACACAAATCAGTGCTTCCTAACATAAAGCACAAACATCTTTTCCATGTCTCTTAATCCAGTATTCATAATAATTATATTTTCTATAGCTAGAGACACATTTGTAAGACTCGTATAAGTTGAAACATGTTGTTTCAAGCTTGTGAACAGTTGTCCTGTTTTCCCTTTTTGCCCACCAGGACACCAAGTGGCACAGGGTTGTATTGGAAGGACTGAAATTGGGGTGGTACCATCAAGGTTGTAAAACCCTTCAGTGAAATTAGGGTCTAGAGATGTAATTAAAACCAGTCACATTACCCTAAGTCACTTAACAAATAGACACATCCCTTAGCAAAGCCCTGGTAACTTCCTGCCTGTGCATTTTCTGCATTCACAAGTGCCATGTGCAAGTAAACTGAGCCCAAATCATCCTGGAAGTGATGATTTCACCACGTTGGAGAAATAAACCCCAACATTTTAATCTGGTTTTGTTACCTCAGCTGCTTCTTCAGTCACTGCCTAATATTTTTGGGTGAAATGAATTGGAAAGCTCTGAATATAAAGCTCTGTGTTAGTAATTAAACTACTTAAAATAGAAAGTCTTTTTTTTAATTAGAAAGGAAAGTATCTGTTGATGTCAGAACTCACTTTATTTCCATCTCTATTTCTGCTTGCCTTTGTAGCTTGGAGAAACCTACCCACAGCTGCCCAGATTGTGACTTTGAAAATATCAAGGAATGGTGTAAATCTAAATATATTTTAACCTTGCTATATATATTAATCTGTAAAGATATGATGCCTAGCTCCAACAGTGCTATAGTTTGAGTAGACAGACTGCAGCACTGACTCAGCTCCCAGGTATTCCAGTCAGTGACAAAAGTCAAAATGCTGCTTAACAGTGTTTTTTCCTGTGTTGCAAAATACTATGGATGGGAATCATGGGGTTCTGTGTGGGAGATGAGTTGAAGTAAGCAGAGCATCTGGGGCAGAAAGTGGGAAATCGATGATTATCTTCTCTCTGCACAAAAATTTGAACTATGCTGGTATCATCCCCCCCCTGCCCAGCACCCCAGGCAGTCATATCTACATTACAGGGAGCAAAAAAACCTCTTAGATTATTGTTTTTTTTTTTAATGTTTCCCATTAAGTATGAGACAATGGAATGGTGACTATGCCCCATGTAAAAATTTCTCTGGAATACTGCTTTCTTCTGAATTTCTTGATCACTATCATATGTATAGCACTGCAATGGCTTGAGTGTTAAATTTTAGAATCATTGAATACTTTGGGTTGAAAGGGACCTTCAAGATGATGTAGTTCCAATCCCTCTGCCATGGGCAGGGACACTTCCCACTAGACCAGGTTGCTCAATGCTTCATCCAGCCTGGCTTTAAACACCTCCAGGGATTGAGGGGGCATCCACAACCTCTTCCAGTGTCTCACCACCCTCCCAGGAAATAATTTCTTTGACTTAAGGAATCTCAGACTAGTTGAGAGTGTCTGGTCTGGATTTCAACTTTTCTGCTTTCCATAACCAGCACCAGTGTCTCAGAGCAAGTGGACTACTTATGAGCTTCAGATCTTAGCAATTTTGGCTATTTTATCACTCTGCTGCTTGCCATCTTCTCCAGTATAAATAATACACCATCAGTTAACTCTACTGTCTTTGATTAAACCCAGCTTTAATATATCAGTGCTCTAGATAATGTATGTCCTTAGTGGGTAATGGTTTAATGTTTATCATCCAACCCCAAATTTTTCTGCAGACATTTCAGTGTTATTTCACCTCATGCAGTAAAAACTCAGGTTTCAACAGAAATGTCAGGTGTAACAGCAGTGAAATCCTTAAATAAACAGTCTTTTGGGAGGCAGTTCTGTTGGAAGTGATTTTTTTTTTCTTTTTTAGGAGTGGGTGCCATTTGTCAGAGCTTGCCCCAGACTGTCACATACCTTTTCCATCAGAGCAACAGCTGCCAGACTGATATAGTCCTGCACCAGGACAAGAACCCTTCTGAGCCTACATGCCCTTGTCTTATCTCAGAAGGGTCTGTGGCTGCTGATACCAAATCACTAAAAATGGCAGCAGAAACAGTAATTTGGGGCTAATCTAGTAGCAGGGGCTGAAGGGAAGCTGCAGTCCACCCCACCCCACATTCCTTCAACACCCCAAGCTCCCTCTGGGACTCTTAGGTATACAGAGAAGAAATGCTTTCTCTATCTGTAAAATGATTCACATTTGGCTCCTTTTTATTTTTAAAGGAGCCTGATTAATTGCTGCAAGAAATAGTCCAGTTGAGCAAGCTGTAGCTGAACACACAAAACTCTAGGCAGGGGATTTATTCTATAGAATTATAGAATGGTTTGGCTTGGAAGGGACCTTAAAGATCATCTAGTT